>JAULCA010434588.1:0-11132 GCA_032360845.1 Crassadoma gigantea
GCAATCACACCTGTTCCTTGTAACTACAGCAATCACACCTGTTCCTTGTAACTACAGCAATCACACATGTCCCTAGTAACTACAGCAATCACACATGTCCCTAGTAACTACAGCAGTCACACCTGTCCCTTGTAACTACAGCAATCACACCTGTTCCTTGTAACTACAGCAATCACACCTGTTCCTTGTAACTACAGCAATCACACATGTCCCTTGTAACTACAGCAATCACACCTGTTCCTTGTAACTACAGCAATCACACCTGTTCCTTGTAACTACAGCAATCACACATGTCCCTAGTTACTACAGCAATCACACATGTCCCTAGTAACTACAGCAGTCACACCTGTCCCTAGTAACTACAGCAATCACACCTGTTCCTTGTAACTACAACAGTCACACCTGTTCCTTGTAACTACAACAATCACACCTGTTCCTTGTAACTACAACAATCACACCTGTTCCTGGTAACTACAACAATCACACCTGTCCCTTGTAACTACAACAATCACACCTGTTCCTTGTAACTACAACAGTCACACATGTCCCTAGTAACTACAACAGTCACACATGTCCCTAGTAACTACAACAGTCACATTTGATAAAGTTTAATGTCTGGTTTGATTAACCATGTTTGCACCTTTTGACCTTTGATATAAACTGCAATTATCTTTATTACCTCCAGTCAGAAGCACACACATTGAATCACTTTTTGTCAATCAGTTTTCTTCCAACATGTAGCATTAGGAGAAATAAATAACAGCAATTATCGTTGAGCACCGAAAGAAAATGGCATTAACTGGTTGAAACGAACCAAGGTGACAGTATAGAATTACTGGCAAAAAAAGCATTGGTTTTTGTTGTGTGACTAAACTGCTGGACCTGACGTGTATTTCAAGGGTAACACCTCTGCAGTCTATAATCGAAAGCAGAAGTATTGAAAATAAAGGAGCAGTCAGTCTGATGGCAGCTGACACAAACTGGTTTTAAAGTGTTCAGTCTTGTGATTTCCAAGGATGCTTCTTAACAGCATCTCTGGTTTTTGCAAGAGCAGAAACCCATTGGTGAGACTTTAGGAGAAAGATATCTTTCCTATTATGCATCATACTGGCTGAAAATGTATATTTCTGTCAGTGGACCTTCAACAAAACATAGACGTTCTGTATCATGTAGCCCAGAAATAGACTTCATAAACACACAGCCTCAAATATATTTTTTCGTCCCATGCCTATATCTACCAGGAAGAACTATCTATGACAAACATTTGAAGGCTTTCATTATAAGCTTGTTTTGCTCAGTGATAAATACCGTCTGTGTGAATTTCTCCAAGCATAACATATATCAGAAAAAGCTTTATAACATAAATGGCAAAAATGATATCCAACAATAATAATATCAGCTCTACAACACTTAGAGGTCCTATGTCTTGTCCACTAGCATTACGTACTACAGATCGATCTGTTCTAGAAGATTGGGGGTGTAGTCTAGCCAGTCTAACATCTTAATGAACCTTTACCATGACAATATTAATATTGTACGACATTGTGCTAGGGGCTGTCTGTATCTATATTTAATAATTCCCTGAAGGCTAGAGTGAATTACAGTATGTAGCAAAAAAAGCGTTTCCTCATTAGTCAATGTGATAGCCTTATGTAACAGGCTGAAAAAATAACAAATAGTAATGGTGCTGGTCCATCTCATATCAACCTCCCTCCCCCGGATGGATTTACTGTTTATACAGCTGCATTGACTTTAGAGGGGATACCATCACAATTCAATATGACGTCCATTACAAATTAATATCCCCAGGGTTTTTACCAATTCATACAGCTGGGCCAGCAATAGGGGGATACCAATATAAAATAAGATGTCAGTCTATCTCATATCAATTCCACCATGGACTTACACAATCTTACAGCTGGGCTGACTAGAGCAGTTTAAACTTTGACAAGATGTGAGGTTGATCTATTTTATATGAACACCGCTATAAATTTACATAGTCATACAGCTTAGCTGAATAGAGGGGATACCATTACAAAACGAAAATTAGGTACATTTCATATCAACTTTGTCATAGACTAACATGTTCATACAGCTAGTCTGACTAGAGCCGTTACAAGATGAGGCGTCACCCCATGTGAACCCCTTACCTTGTGATCAGTGATGACATATAGCATGCTCAGGTCTGTGCTGAAGTGGATCTCGTTTTTGATGAGTTGGCCCGCCTCAATATCCAAATCCTGCACTACTGACACAATGTTGCCAGGAGACTGGATCACCTGGACGGAAACAGTATATACAGACTTTCATCAAAACACAAATTCAAGAGAAATCATTTTTCTAAAAATAGTGAATGTATAAATTTAACTTATACCTCAACAGCTCAATGGAGTACAATTATTATGAGTATGGCTTTACAAATTCATTTGAATATTCATTGAGTAATCAATGTTCACTTAAAAGCAACTCTACAAGACCAGTGGACTACCCAGTAAGCCTCCCGGGGCCATAGAGGAAGGGACAAGGCGGTATCACTCTTACCTTTTTAAGAGTACCATCCTTGGTGCCGAGGAAGAGAAGAACATTGTTGTTCTTTGTCGTGACCGCCACTGAGGTAAGGACAGTGTGAGGAAACTCAATGATGGGTGTCTGGAAGATAGGATTGCGACCCTGGATGGGACCGTATCGTCTGCTGGCATTTGTACTTCCACAGTAGTCAGGTTCACCAGTCTGTAACGAACAGGTCAAAGGTCATTCAACATTATTTTACATGAAACAACATGTGAGTTACACAATCACAGACATAACAAAGGGAATTATTGTGTCCTCTGTCCTTCTGTCTCGTCACCTGATTATAAAACATTATCTTAATCATCAAACCTCTCCTCTGCACCCCTTAATGGACACAGATATCTCCCACAACCACTATAGTTTTCCCTACTCCAGACTCATTTGATAAATCTTCTATGAATTGGTCAACATTTTGGTGACCCAGTGGTGGATAGCACCCTGGACAATATATATATATCTCGATTTCACTGGCCAATCTTCTAATTATGACGTCAAGTAACAAAACTTTGTGCCGTCATCTTCTAGTATGACATCACAGTTCGTGGCAATTGTTTCCCCAATCGAAAACAGGAATAATATGTTCCCAAGAGAAACATACAGTTTTTTAGATATAATATTTGAGTGTTGTGGCAGAAAAAGGTCCTCAAACTCATAATGGTTGATAATCATGTTAACAGACTTACTCTCATTATATAACTCATTCACCCCTGAAGACATATCTGAACTCTTCCAATTCAAAGTTTGGAATAGTTCATTATGAAATTTCAGGGGTGAATGGATTAATTTTCACTGGATTTAGATAAACGTTACAACCAAACACCTAACGTTTGGAACCTCTTTATCCACACTTCCTGTCAGGGAAAGATTTTAATTTCATACTTCGTGTGAATTAAACATGCGGGAAATATTTGTGCCTGGTAGACAACAAGTCACACATATGTGATCAACACTGCAATTCACATGCAAAGTAAAATGTAGATGACAAATATGTTTCTTTCATTTTTGAGCAGTTCAATGCATTTCCACATGCAATATAAACATAATCATAATAGCAGTCTCTCATAGTTTAAAAATATATACATTACAATAAAAATACTGTCACTGACTAACAAAGAGTTCATGTATGTCGTTGTTTTTCCTTAATATGGTTTTTGAAAAAAATATCCCTAATCGGAGGATAAAAAACAGATATCCTACCCTCTTAGGAGATTTTTGACAGTCCAACCTTCATCTGAAGCAGACGCAGGTTTGACTTCCGAGAACCACCTTTATATAATTAGTCTCCTAAGTGTTTCCCTTACTTAGACATTTTGAACTGTTCCCTTTGGACATTTCTGTCTAAATGTTCCAATACAAAGGAATTTAAATCATGTAACCCTTTTATATAAACTCAAGTTAAGAATTGGTATCTGCTCAAATGACATTTGACTTTTTCCACAAAATGTATTGTCTGTCTGACATAACCATGTTGAATTGCTTCTCGGATTTAGGTCGCTATAATCTGGCACCCTCGGCAGGTTTTTAGCCCCTAATGGCACACCAGCTTTGACTGAGCGTCTCCAATTTGATAGCAATTTGAAGCAGTGGTAGACTGATATGAGCCTAAGTGTTTCACATTTAAATTTTTTTTCTTTCTGATTCTTCTCCAAGAACAACTATTAAAGCATTAATCTTCTTCTGTAAAACTCAAGACTGTTTTTTAGGCCGACGTTTGTCAGTAGTGCTCCGTAAATCAGGAACATTCGCACAGCATCTCTTTTAAATTATCTTTATTTACATTTCTGATGAAATTAGCCAATACAAAATATGAGAATTGCACATGAAACAAAAAGCTTAACCTTAGCAAGTCGAAATGGCCATTAAAGTTTACGATTATTTGCCTGGTCAAGTGATGAGGAACTGCCAGATCTCCAAAGATTCTTACTGCACAAAGTCAGACCAATTAAAACTGGTGCAAACCCCCATCATATGTTCCTGCCTTCCAAGATGGCTTATGAATTTTATATCCCTTTCATCTGATTATGGGTGAATGTGTACCAGCAATGGAATTTGTAAGTTTTTTGGCGGTATAAATTACCGGGGAATGCCAAACTTATAATTGGGTTGCCTTTGATATGCCTTGCCATTCGCCTCCTGTCACTCTTGGAGAAGCAAAAGGCAGAATACCAGACAGAGACGGAGTAAAAGATCTGCCTAGCTCTTGTTCTTGTATCATATTCCCAGAAGATCACGGCATCACACCCTCGAGGTCACAACATCAAAGAAACTTCCTAAACATTGTCATCAGGAAACACTAGAAAAAAACTGTTAATGGAGAAAATGATTGATACAGTTGTATTAAATCTAGCGCATATTTTACACAAAGTCTGTCTCACAGAGTTGATGAGGATGGAATCGCGTAATTAATTACTAAAGTGATACATGAATTGCTCGACTGTAGGTTATAATAGACCATGTCGTTGAGCTCCATCAGCAGAAGTACTTTGAGTAACACAGATTAACAACAGATGTTATGTTATTTGTCATCATAAAGACCGGAGCAATGAGTGAAGAAAGAAAAGGAAGAGCAAAGCTGGGATAACAACTTACCCAGAGAACTTTAGGTATAGACAAATCGTAGCACTGGTACTGAGGGGAGGATATTTATTTAAATTTTACCAGTCAAATATCAGAAACGATCAATTTGATAAAAACTTACAGTAGACGATTATTGTCATTTGATTTAAAGAAATAAAATGAATAGAAAACTTAATGGTTTACCCATTGATTACCCTATATATTTCACTGATATGGCAAAATATACCTGTATTAACTCATACTTTAAGCTTGTAAAAATATCATTATCTTGCCTAACTCTAAGTTAAGATATTTTTGGTATTTAATCAGAAGCAAGCTAGGTACACACCTGGCAACATTGGTACTAGGGGAGCTAACTCAGGTACATATCTGACAATTTTGGCATTGAAGGGGAAAGGGAGATAGATCCAGGTACACACCTTGCAACATGATATATGTAAAAAGTTAAAGGCATATCCCATACAAATTGGGAACTATCAAAAAGATCCCGTTGATTTTGTGCCGTGTAACATTAACCTAGAATGACAGCAGTTGTATATCATAAAAGGTATAAAATGTAAAATTTGTAGTTATTGGAGTTCATAAAGATAGAAGTCTTTATTTGATTTATTTAATTAAACATAAGTGAGTGTGAGGTATCTTTGATAAGTAAGATGTGAAGGTGGATCTCTGGAGAACCCAATGTATATCTGAAAATGTTCCCGATGATAAGCACATTAACCATTTAATACTGAACACTCTGCCAGCCTGTCACAAGGGAAATAACTGTGATTACCATTGCCGTGATTAAGATTGACTGGAGAAAAAAGACCTCCTTCTCCAGACCTGTAATTACCCTGGGGCATGTTATGTATGAAGTACACATGACCCAAAACATGTGATACATAAAGGAGAGCTCATTTAAAGGGGCATAACTCAGATTGCAGGAGAAGCATAAAAAGTTGGACATTCCAAAAAACTCATATGGTTTTGATATTATCTCGCATTAGGAAGCTGATAAGAACTTCAAAGGCATACCTTGATACATGTACATGTAGATATTGTATGTCATACTTGTTTATTTTGACAGTGATGAAAAAGCTTAAGATGATGGCAGCCTACCATGTTTGTTTAGAGGAAAAAGACACAGATTATCAGCCTGGATGTGTTGTTTTACATATGTTGTCAAATAAACAACCGGCTATTTGAGTCACCATCCTGTAACGTTTTCTGACTACCATCTGTTAATCATCAGTGATGATAGTACATCAAACCCTCGACATTCAAAACTAACTTAAGTCTAGATATTAGTGTGTTACTGTGAAGATTATTTACAGCATTGTGTACTTATATACATATATATATATATAAATATATGAAATAAAAAACATAATCTTTCTTAGTTTATTTATTTTACAAAAATTATGAGACAAGTTTTATCAACTTATATTAATCACTCTTGTTGGCTCAGATGTAATCCAGTGCACATAAAGTCTTAATGTGTTAATGTAGAGGAAACCAGAGTACCAGGAGCCACGTAGTCAGACAGGTGACTTTTTCACATCTGATTGGAAAATTCAATCCCAACCACTCATGAGCTATATGATTAGACTAGGTCACATGACGCTAAAAGACTAGATTATGTGACAATATAAGACGATGTCATGTGACACTACTAGACTTCAAGTTTGAGCCTAAGTCATATCATACTGTTAGTCTAAGTCAGGGACACTTTTTAGAAGAAATCATGTGACACAAATCAAGCACAAATTCAAGTGACAATGTCTGAACAGTACATGTCATGTGATACTATTGAATGAAGTCATGTGATATTGGTTAATCAACATCAGATGTCATTTTTCGGACTTTTTCACAGACCACTGTTGTGAAACTTTGATCATGTCACAAAACAGTCATTTGAACAAAGTCGTGTGACACTGTCAATGAACCATAAGTCATATGATATTAGCCAATAACGTCATGTGATACTGTCAATGAACCATAAGTCATATGATATTAGCCAATAACGTCATGTGATACTGTCAATGGACCATAATTAATGTCATATGATATTGTTGGTCACAAAAGTCATGTGACACTGTTGGAAACAATCAGATGTGATCTATGGACCCTGTCATATGACACTGACTACGATCAGATAATCTCATGTGATAACAACGGGTAGAGTAATGTGAGACGATAGAAAAAGGTCATGTGACGCTATTAGAACATGTCATGTGACACTGGTTGACAGCAGCCACATCGTGTATTAGTACTACACAATCAGACCTGATCATGTGACATTTTTGGACAAGATGTAACTGTAGTCTGACGTTTATTTTCGCTGCATTTTGCAATAACCTGACACTATTAATCATTACTACAATGATGTATTTCGTTACCTGACATCACAAGATAGAAGTGGAGCCCTAACTTAATACAATACTGGAAACGCTAAACAAGCATGTGCTCAGCCAGAAAATGGAAAAAGAAGTGAAGCTGAATTTCGGGAACTCCATTTATTATCCCAAAGGAGAAAAAAACATTAAACTGTTTTGTATGGAAGCAGTCAATGTAGTTGAAAAGTTTTTATAATCAATTTTCGTCAGCACATGTTTATCTCACTCTGTGCTGATGAGTTTTCAACACCAAAACCATGCTAGCTATGTGTCGGCCCCTAAACTCACTGGATGGTTAGCTCCATGTTGTCGCTTTGTTAGATTTTAGACTATTTCTATTTACAAAATTATTTATACACTAAACGTTTCTTTTAAATATCTGCACAATTGCTGCTGTGAAAAGGAGAATTTTGTTTCCTGTTAAATCGTCAGGGTATATATACGGGTTAATAACAGAACAGTAAGCTGACAAATGATCATGTGAACCGGTACAACATTTAACTTACTCTTTATAGGTAATTTTATTTTCTCTAGGTTTGCTATGCTAAATTTCATGGATTTTTCCTGCAGCACGCAGTTAGCTATGTAAGTCAGGTGACAATTGACTCTGACATGCAAATTCTGTCTGAACTGTCCTTACAGCACCGTGTAACGTAAGGTTATTAGGGTTGATGGTAAGTGTTCAGTTCTTTATAAGCTGAAAACTTCTAACATTGCACCGTTGATTAGTAGATCACATGGTGTGTTAAACATCCTTAATACAATCAACTACCACTTCTCTGTTTCTTACTCATCTTTCTTTTTTATAATAAACCAAACAAATTACTCTGGACCTGTTTCACACTATCAGTGGATCATAATCATTATCTCCATGATATTATACAACTATGGACTTCTGATGAGGTCAATCCATGATTTACAAACCTTGTCTGAGCTATTTTCAACATGATTGACGGTCATGGTAAATCATAAATAGAACTCTCCTAATTATTATCTCCCTGATATTATACAACAACTATAGACTTCTGATGAGGTCTATCAATAATTTACAGACCTTAGCTAAGCTATTTTCATTGAGACTGATCGTGGAGAGAAATTATTCATAGAACTTTCCTATTCACTACCTCCCCAATATCATACATTTATGAACTTTTGATGAGGTATTGCTGTGATTTATAGACCTTGTTGGAACTATTTTTATCTTGCAGTAGTTTTTCATATGTAACCTACAAAGAAAGTTCGCTCAAATGTTTGATGTTTTACCGTTAAACATTGTGATACCTAATCTATAATTCTTTATAACATATACCTGTGTACAAACATCCTACACTTCTGATTAAATCAGGCTTATAACTAGCAGCGAGTTAGAGAATGTACAGCCAGTTTACAAATTAGATTTTGAATTTCTTGGACTGTCTCCTATATTTCTTCTTCAATGTGGAACTATTTCTTGGGGCACCGGATTGAAAGGCAGACGTCTAATCAATCATTTTCTCCCCACATCACCACGACAACACAAAACGTTCCATCCAACCAATGCTTCAACCTGCAGGCGCTCTAACAGCGTCTTGTTTGCTCCAAACCTCAGCAACTCTACACTACATTATCCAATAAAGAGGATACATATACCAACCACAACAGTTTACAATTTCATCACCGACATCACAAAACGCATTTAATTCAATTTCCACACAAAACTAGACTAATATTTTAGTCTGAAACAAGACCTACAAATTCTCTAGCCCTCAGCTGAAGTGACAAGATTTATATGGACAGCCAGGATAAAAGTTCTCACTTTTGTAGGAAATTTGTAGGAATTGCCAAAAAAAAAAGTATTTAGTGTACCCTTTCGTCTGGTGCAACAGTATAATATAGGGGCACGTAAAACCACAGGGGACTCCTGGGAGTATATACCAAGATTATCAATGCTTGGTAGCGTTGATATACATGTAACCGTTTATTTTACATGCTGTACTCGCTATGTTAGGTGCCCTGGATGCTTCAAAATTTGAAGTGTTGAAGGACCTTTATTAATTCATGCACCTATGAAGACATTTGTACTCTTCCAATTTAGACGTTGGTACAGTTCATTATGAATATTCAAGGGTGATGGAGTTGATGGAGCTTTAAAATCTAGGTATATTTCTACTTACCATATTAGCCAGAATAAGCAACTTCCCTTATAAGTGTCCTTGGCTTTTTTCGGCACTTCATAAGTGGTCCTTTCCCCTGAAACACCTTCCATATTCTGGCCCTCTCCATTTAACAAAATATGAACTTTAATACACTTTATATCAAACACTAGTGTAAGTCTTGTAATTTCTGGTGTTTTAGAAAAAGATGAGAACAATTTTGGAATTCTCCTTGGAAAGATTTGACTGTTATGTTTGTCTTTATGGCGACAGCCAAAACCTATGTTTTGTTATCTTAATAAGCGTTCCCCTTCAGCCAATTTTTTTATGCACCCAGGGCGTTTATCACAGCGAATACGGTACAGTATCCTAGTGACAACTTGTATTCATTAGACTGAGCTTTTCCATAACAAATGATCTGTTTAGTGTCAAATTTACATGATTTATTGCAGGGGAAGGAGTTAGGAAATTATTTTTTATTAAAAGAAAATAAAGAGTTGGTGCTTCATTTTGCAAAGATGGAACAAGTATATACCACAAATAAAAAATAAATTATTGCAATCAGAGATTTTTCGTAAATACCTTTTTGAGCCAAAACGTGCCATAGAACAAACAAAGAGTTAGGAAACATGAGAAACCTAATCCATTCATCGGAAAGAGCTACTAGGAAATCAATAAATAAAAGTCTTGCCAAAACATACAGGAAGTGTTTTTTTAATAAAAAAAAAAATTTTGCTTTTTATCATTGAAGAACAAGCACCAGCAAACCACAGGATCTGAAATGCTCACTAACATTTACCAGAGAACAGGCATAATGTAGAAGATGCCTGGATTCTGGGCCAATTCTCTGTGTGAAAACTCTGCCATTAATATTTCTTTCTTCCCAAATCTTGGATTGTTGACAAAGACCAAAGACATATCATGCACATTTTGTGATCAGAATTGTCAAAGTCGGACAATAAATTGTATGGTTAGCGCTGGCATCACAGTGTGAAGCCTGACATATGACTGTTTCCTGGCCGGTACACACCCAGTAGGGCACCATGCAGCCATGTACTGACAATCAAGACAATCTGGTAGGGGGTACCATGGGAACAGAGACAGAATATGTAGTTGGGTTTCCACAGGAACAGGGACTGACAATCTAAAAGGGTTACCACAGGAACAGGGACTGACAATCTAAAAGGGTTACCACAGGAACAGGGACAGACAATCTAGTAGGGTTACCATGGGAACAGAGACTGACAATCTAGTAGGGTTACCATGGGAACAGGGACTGACAATCTAAAAGGGTTACCATGGGAACAGGGACTGACAATCTAGTAAGGTTACCATGGGAACAGGGACTGACAATCTAGTAGGGTTACTATGGGAACAGGGAATGACAATCTAGTAGAGTTACCATGGGAACAGGGACTGACAATCTGGTAGGGTTATCACAGGAATAGAGACTGACAATCTAGTAGGGTTACTA
>JAULCA010434654.1:0-23307 GCA_032360845.1 Crassadoma gigantea
CCCCCCCCCCCCCCCCCCCCCCCTCCAAAAATAAAAAATAAAAACAAATCAAGAAAAACCGATTCCTGTTGCAAATGTAATTTGATGTATGGGAAAAACATATTGAAAGAGGAGATAAATTCTATCTCAAACCAGGTGATATGATATCCTTGAATAAAACAGGTATGCACACGGTGAACTAATGTGTCAATTAATAATTCACGAATCTCTTCATGCAATCTATCAATACTTAGTTTCAATGATCCCACTAACACCAGAAGTGTATTGATTTCCTATGTCAGAGATTGAACCACTCACATACGACGAGATAAATGTGATAAGTACAGTTTTGAATTTACGCTTTTTTTCCGTAACAAAACCATGACGTGCTTCTTGGTATGTTTGTTCATATCTATGGCTCCCCAACACAAAGCAGGTGAAAGAGAACGATCCATGTAGTGCTTTCTGAGAAATAGCAGAAACAATATTTTAATCTTTCAAATATCGGCCATCCTGGTTTTCCAAATCAGTTTTTTTGTTTTTCATGCGTAGCTAGAGACAATGGAAAATTTTCATGTAAAAAATTGAGAAAGATTTCTTTGGTACTTTCTGAGAAGAAGTGTAAACAAACATAAACTCTAAAAGTAAAGATTGCTTCCTGACATCAATTGTGGTTTTTTGTATCGGTCCAAAAAAGCTGTATGCATAACCAGTGACGCCCCGGGACCATCAGGAACCCTGATGTAGAAATTAAGAAAGACCCCTTTAACACTTTCTGAAAAAGAATGCTCATAAACTTTAACTCTAAATATTTAAGTAACCCACCTGTTAGCCAGCTTTGTTTTCTGTTCAGTCTCATAATTTTATATGCGTAGCTAGGGACAATGGAGATACCTTTCGTTACAGGACTTGTTTAGGACGCGCGTAGTGACGGACGTAGACTTTCGATACAGGCCTTGTTTAGGACGCGTAGTGACGGACGTAGACTTTCGTTACAGGACTTGTTTAGGACGCACGTAGTGACGGACGTGGACATATTTGAATAAACCATCTTCTGATGAAAGTGGACTGCCTACAACACCCACACGCAAACATTACTTTAGCTGGTAACTTCCAAAAATGTATTAAATGCTTAGCTCTTACATTTAGAGGAAGCGAAATGACTTGTTTTTTTTTTTTATTATAGTTGAATTTTGTTTTTTGGAAATTAAATCATGAATATAATTGAAGTTTTTCTGCAGAAAGGGTGGGACATTTCAATATTTGTGACATATTTCAATTTCTTTTTATTGCACAAAACCTGTAAACGGTTGTTAAATAAATAATGTGGTTAGACCAAAGAATCAATAACATTTTTTTAGTAAAATTAGAACTGACGGAGTAAGGACTCGATGGAGTGTTGATTGATTTATAGGGTTCAATACAAAACATTAACGGCAAAGGAGTTTTATCCGGATGGATGGAGGACATAATCATACCTTACCACTGTTTCGTCTGTAGTGAAATCATATATAATGAAAAGTGAAATCATCCGAAACACTTTGTAGTAATGACATTACTTGTCATCTTAATATGTACTTAGTCTGTTGTGCATAGAACAGAATATATGTTTGCAAGTATTTGGCATAGCAACACTAAGGTTTTGCAAGTTTGTTTTGGATGGACATGTCGTGCTTATGTGAGTTTTTTTTTTGGGGGGGGGGGAGCTTTTACGTCCTCGTAACATTTAAGAACAAAAAGACATTATCGTCCAAAAGATCTTATTCATTTAATTCTCTTCCCTTATTGTCAATAAGGCATTTCAATGACATAGTATACATTACAGTTAGGTAAACATGAGTGAACGTGCGGGTGTCGGGACGTAATAATTGGAAATGTGAAATAATACGAGGGTAGTTGTTCACACGTACTAAAGGAATAAAGCTTTTCATATGTGTTTTGGGTACCAGCATCGTGTGCGTAATTTGATACTTTGTAAACAAATTTACAGATTCTACTATTGATCATGTTTCGCTCTATTCGTGTATGCCGAACAATCGGATTGTCTGTTTTCAAATGCAATATATCCGGCTATAAATCCTGGCGGACCTGCAAATATTTATACAGGGTTTGCAAAACTTTGTCAAAGGTTGCCTGAAAGCACATTTGATTACTAGGTCTGTCAAGGGTTGCCTGAAAGCGCATTTGTTGGATTCGATTACTAGGTCTTACCGTATTTCATTAACGAACAATTCCGGTCCAACCGTTTTGATCGCGATAAACGAAAGCGGCCCTTATCTAGCTCATTATAAAATGGATGTATTCCACTGAATGTCCAAAGAGTGGTCCAATGTTGGGACCCCTGCAGAATCTAGGATTTCCTGCGTAAGGAGCATTTTGACAGAGAAAAAAGACTTAGGATCTGTATTAGCAGTTCATAGGACGTTAAAAATAAAACTAAACAAAACTTCGATATTCAAACAAAAACTCATTGTCATGAAAGTTCGGAAAAATTGGATAACTACTTTTCCCGTTTTTTACGTAGTTATGCTTCTTGTATTTGTTGAGCGAGTGCTGTCAAAATGATATTTCAATAACTAGTTGTGTTTGCCCTTAGTTTAATTATTGCAAAACTTCATACATGGTTTCATTTACCAGGTTTCTTGAATTTCAACATAAGTAACTTACAAATATTCCATCGTTACAAGCAACTACTCATTGACCGTATGAGGGGCGTTATGTGTACCAATTTACGGTGGCCTTGTTACAACATACAGTTACCTATCCTTCGTTTTGTTTATGTGTAATGCCTGTTGCATTTTTTGTAAGTAGCTTTGTTTTTTCGTACGGTACCTTTAGTAAAACAACCAGAGGTCAAATGTTCGAATTCTAGTCTAGAAGTGCTGCAATGTACACTCAGAACACTATTATTGAATAACTATTGTTTTATGAAAGTCGAGTAGGTTACGGATTTTCATCATGAACTAATTTAAAAATATTTACTCAAGCTGTAATTAAGTCTTTCAAAGAAGTAGTTTTGACAGTGGTACGGGGATTCTGAAATAAGACGATGAGGTTTATTTGTTTGTATCTGCAGGGGTGATTTCTCATGGCTCTCCTCACAAGATGACGGTTAACCAGACACTAAACGCAACCTCAGTCTGGAATGAGCAACTAGCCGTTCAGCTACACTGGACATACGTGGACAGCAGCGAGAGCTACCAAGTACTTCGGTCAGGTAATAGCACCCAACGAGGTCAACAACAGGATCACATATCCGTTTCTTTATCTACACTGAACATGAAAGTTTTCCATGAATCATAAAAATGATTATAAGTTAAAATAAGAACTTCATTCTTTATCGATTGCTATCTTTACATAGTAACAAATTTACAATTTACAACTTTGTACTTGCTGCCCCCATTTAAGATTTTATCTTCTATCTTCTTCCTTATATCTCCTTTTACAATGCCTCAAATTTGGCCTTTAGATGAGCGTTCGTTCCTTGGAGGAAGGTCTTGGGTTCTGTTCCCTGGCCGAGACATACAAGATTCTGTAAAATTGGTGGTTTCTGCGCCAGCCTGACGCTCGACAATTCAGGAGTTGGACAACTGGTTCGCCCGTTGTCAGTTTAATGTGTATAATGTAGGGTGTCCTGCAGGGTATCTTCGGCAGTATGATTCAGTGAGGTAGCACTATAATGTCGGCATCAGCTCCGTGCTATCACAAGGAGACAAACACAAACATAACGCAGCCTCCCAAAACACCCAACATACACTAAAGTCATGCATCTTGCATACAGGGGAGGCCGTCCTTAAATGACCGTACTTGTTAATAAGACGTTAAACCAAACCAAACCAAACTGAATAACAAATTTACAATTCTAACCTACCTTAAACCGGTTTTCCTGTTCAAAATTTTGAGAATCAAGTAATAAAAAATAAAAATACTTTTGCATCACTTCAATTGTAAGAACAAATATCTTAAGCATAACGTTTACTTTTTTTATAGTGTATACTTTGTCATATGAAGACACTGTCCACTCACGGACATCCCTTCAGGTGGGAGATCGGGACATTTATCGTAGGAGGCGACTAACGTCGGAAAAACCCCTTCAGAATTAGAGATTTGTTTTGGTGTCCCCCATTCGGGGATACAAAAGCGAACAAAATAAATCTGCTGCGCCCATTGCAATGTTTGGAATCTTTGTCTTTCTTTCTACTTTTAACTACCTTTTTCCCTAGCCCTAGTGCCTTGCTTGGCAACACCTCACTTCTGGCTTGAATATTGAGGGTTTGCCAAGGTTAGTAAGATAATGGGTTCTGTCCCCGGGTCATGACATACCAAAGTCCTTAAACATGGTAGTCGTTATTCCCTGGTTAACGTTCAGCATCAATGGGAATATAAACAACTGGTTTACCCCTTATCAGTATAATATGAACAGATGGAATACTGTGCTTAGTGCTTTCGGCATTTCAGTGAGATTGCACTAAGGTCGGCATCAGATCTGGACTATCACAAGGAGGCAAGCACACCAACATAAATCTGCATACACACACAGAGGCACGCATACACTAGACACATGAGGCACGTCCTTAAATGACGTTAGCTGTTAATAGGACGTTAAACAAAATTAAACCAAAACCATTCACGGACCACTACTGGAAGGACACCCTTACGTGGACAATCCGACATGTTGCATTACAAACTCAGGAAAACACAAATTTCAAAAGGAAGGCATACAAAAAATCAATTCATGATATGACTAGATATAATATTTTACAGTTGAATTATATGTGTGAGAATTGATACGGATCTAAACAAGAAAGTTTTCCTTTTAAGAAACCGAACGCTTCCAAATTTAAAGTCAAAGACACAACCGCAATCTTAATATTATGGCCTATAATCAATAATGTAATCTTGTATACATGTCATTAATGTTTTTAGTTGAAGAACTCCGAAAAAATGCGATAGATGCTATCTTGATTGCGGATGACCTAGGAAATGTTGACGGTTTGCCGCGACAGATTTTGGGTAATATTCCAGTGCTTGCCTTGGGAAGAGTACAATTCTCAAAATTCGGCAACACAAGCAGTAGCTTTCCGACAGCACATTCGTCTACATTGGCAACCAAGCGGGGGCAAGACGACTGTACCCCGCCTCGTGGCCTTCACGAATTAATTATTCCGCTTCAGACCAACGACAGCCTTACCCTACTAGGCGCCAATTTCTTCTCTGTTCTCCATCATCTCCACTGGACTTCAATTATTATACTCTATGAAAAATCAATTGGTAGGTTTTAACAATACTTTGGATGTGTTGTCCATAATCCATATGCGTAACTTGAATAAAATCCTTCAATGTATTTCCTCGATATCTTCTACTATTGAAAACATATTTGTTTACTTTGTTTTCACATACATGGCACTTTGTCTAATGTTAATTTTATGAAAAGTTTATTTGATACAGTTTGTGTCAAATGAAGAGATGATTATTTACATTAAAATGGTTCCTTTGCAGTCATTAAAATGTTTTGTTTGGCAGTGTTTTATTTAGACCAGATGATACGGACTCTGTCAGAAAGTGGCCATTTTATTGACTCTCACGAGGTTGACACCATGAGCAAGCAGCAGATATTTAACTTGCTGAGAAATATAGATGCCAGGAACAAAGATTCCAACGTGAATATAACTATCATCGCCTACAAAAATTGTGCCGACTATATTCTATCAGTAGTAAGTGTTATTCACAGCTTTGTACTTTACAAAATACCGATATCAAAACAATCTTTGCAATACTCTCAAACATTTCATGATGATCTTACACACATGATAAAAACAACATACCAACCTGTGTAGGCTTGGAGAAAAAGACATGAATCCCATTGCGTGTCGTAAGAGATTTTAATGTAGAGTCCCTTGCAGAATTGGGGTTTCTTTTCTGTGTCTCCTACTCGGAGGACATTGAAGAGGGCATAGTTGATCTGCCTCACAACAAATCAATATTAACATAACTGTAAAACAGGAGGTCCAGTAGATAACAGCATGTTGTTTCACAACACTCTCTCTTCATCATATTTACGACTATACTCGAGGTTTTGTTTTGTTCCATAAAACGCACGTTCCCAGGCAGGGCAGTACGTCCACGAGAACAACAGACGGTCGTCCTTGAGTCTTCGGTCCCTGTGGTTGGTGTTTAGACTAGATGATGACGAAGACTTGGACAAGATACAGAATTGCACGGCGGATATTGACAACGTTGCTGTCATTACCCTCCCTACATTTTTAACAGATGCCGTGAACAGCGATGGGGTAAGATGTCATTATATGTTTGTAGACAACTGAAGCATGACCCGTGCAGTTTCAGGGAAGGAATATACCTATTGTATTACACTCCAGCTACCTATATGTAAACTGTTGTTGGGTCCCCAAACACTTTTGGGATTCCCTCTGTGTCTAGTTTACATAACCTTGAACAGTCCAAAATTGATATACCTAATTGGCGTTTTGCATCTTCATTTTGCTAAGATTATATTAAGATTATATCCCAACATCAATTGAACTGTTCATCGTTTTTTACAAAGCTGCAACAGCTTCCGGTTGGAAACTAACCGATTGTCTCTTATGTTTAATTGTTTAAAGCTACAATTTTATACCTCTCTTCTTAATTGCCTATACAAGAACTGATGCGTGTGTGTGCTATGTAAAAAGAATTTTGTTCTTTGTTTTTGTATTGTTTAACGGCAAATCGACAATTTGAGTCATTTAGGGCCAACAACACTATAAACAGAGATAATCACGAAAATATCAAATTGGCTGCAAAATATCATATTTTATTGTTAAGTGTAAATAGTCATATATTAATTGCACAGAAACTGTACCGAAAAATCTGTTCAAATACGGTACATCAAAACATTTGTCACGTTTTTTGTTTAAAAATCAGCGCATTCAATCATAAAATGTTTGACTGTAAATGGTCGGTCACGTGCATGGCAATAATGCTGTTCTTCCTAACGCAAAATGTTGCCATGTGTAATGTTAGTCTTGCTTATGCGCAGCCGGTTGCGAGAGGATAATTCCCTCTCTGCGGTCTGCTCTACTTGTTGCACATGAACCCTCATTAGATTAAATTGCTATTAGCTTGCTGTTTAATTCTTTAGACAATTTATTTGACCAATTATTACTTTGTAATAGTGACAAAGAGATGAAAGGAACTATTCTCTTTTTCCTGCAACATAACGTTAAAGTGAAGAACATTTAAGGTAAAGATAATTTAAGAAATAAATTATGTACACGTAAAAACGTCACCTACATGTATATTTTATTTTACAGAGGATAGACATACTTCAACTCATGCGAAACACACTTTATACTATTGGTTCCAATTCTTCTGCCAAGTCGATCAACAAATTAGACTTCACCTACAATTTTATGGGACGTCTACAATCGGCAAGTCCTTGTTTTTAACATCTTTGTTCAATATTGCAACATAAAACTGTTCAAAAACTTGTGTCTTTAATTACAATTGCGCAAGCGTTCCGATACAAATTCATATTGAATTTGATGAAATGTAAAAATAATAATGGCCTAATATATAAATGAATACGTTTGGTTCGGTTATAAAAGTATACAGGATTTCACGCCTTATCAACAGCTAAGGTCGTTAAGGACGTGACTACATGTATATTCTGAATGCATGCATGTGTTTATGTGTGCTAGAGGAAGGGTCCCAGTGAATTTGCCTCCTTGTGATAAAAATGGATCTGTTTCTGATTTTACAGTGCCATCTCATTAAATTACATATGTACCATGCCAAAGGCACCCAGCACAGTGGTCCACCCAGTCACATTGTACTGACAACGGGTGAACCAGTTGCCATTACCCTAAATACTGAACGTTAAGCAAGTAATACTAACTACGGTATGTCCCAGCCTGGAGATAGAGACCATTACTTACCCTATATGGGCGAACATTAAGAGTGAATGCAAAACAGCAATTAAATGAATCAGATAACTCAGCACAATGATATTTTCCCCCCTTTTTTAAACACGTAAGCACTGTCACATTTGCCAGCAAACTTGCCAACTTCATTCCTAGTAAATTGTAAACGAGTTCAATATTACGCTGGATGCCTTCGGCATGATATTGCAGAGAAGCACTAAATTCAAAACACCAATACTTAAGGATTAATTATAGGATTGCTGTTTCCTATTATATGATTATAGCCCCCTCACCTGCAGAATAGGGGTTTTTGGTCCATAATTTTACTAAGAAAACATGGAAGAGACCAAAATCTATCTGCTGCCTCCATTACAACACTTAACTTTTTTTCATTTTCTAACTCTTTCTATCTTGTTTTCTTTCCTATCACCCGTCCTCGTATGACGCTGGTTGTTGCAAATACGTTAAATCAAACCCTAAAAAACACACACGTTAATCCACTAAAAAGCACAAACATGATGTACACTTGCGCAAGTAGGCAAATACACTTGTATATGGTATCTAGCAATCACGCATACATAGCATACATAAACGCACTTCATGAATTAACCAGAGCTGTTATTGTGATGGTAAATCAAGTGACTGTATCGCTCCCTGAATAATGGTAGCCGTTTAATAGTCGAATGGCTGTGACAGTTATGATAGACCAAACAAATTCGTGGGATTCATGTCCCCAGCTTTAAGGACTTATTTCAAAGTAAGTGTTATTGTTGAGAGTTACTTAAACATGAAATGCTAGTTAGGAGCATTAATACATGTAGCAGACAATGTTCCTTAGAAATAGGCCTTCAGTTTGTTAAAACATAGCTAGTTGGTCAGGATTAGCTATGGCATGAAACAGCCTAGAATAATTTAGGGGGTTAATGTTTAAGCCAAATTTCATTGGTCACTCATGCCATAATGGAAACTTTTCATTGGAATATTTCTAGTATGCAGCAATTTCATTAGAAACCATGTATAGATTTGACTGATTGATATCCTGAGCCTCGCTAGCATGGGAACAAAAAAGAGACAGTTATTTGTCCTCGTCAATTTGATATAGAGAAATCAATTACAGGTGAGAAGTTATAAGAAGAGAAAGTTAAATTCTGTTTAGGTGTTGCTTCCCTTGCCCATATTTCCAGTCATGTCGTCAGCACAACTTAAAATGTTGGACACTTTAAAAATGAGATGTATTACAATATGTCACAATCACTGACTACAAGACATGGTTAAAATGAATTGTTACGATTTTTTGAATACCGTAACTAATCATTAAAAAACTAGTTAATGAATTGATTTGTATTATCCATAAATATGCACAGATCATATTGACGAGTGAGTTTAGTCTCAAACATGTTTAAATGTATGTGTACAACAAGTTTTATTGAAAAAGGACAATTATTAGCGTAGTTACTACATTGGAACCAATAAACTAATCAAAATATATCAGAGTAATTAACAGAAACTGAAACGTGAGTGACAGACGACGGACAGGCCCATAATAATTTCCCCGATTTTTCTCGAAAAGTGGAGGTTTATGAAAGCAGTCCTCAAATGTCTATGGGCTAACGATAAAAAGCGTTTTCTGAATTATTGATTTGCATTACAGCTACTGGAACGTTGTCACTGGTCATCGGTTCAAACCCTCATGTTCACAGATAAAGGGCGTAGTTGGAATAATGTTGGGTACGTCGCCATGGAAGGACAGATATCTTTTCACTCCGAGGTCTTCCCAAATATAGGCTTAGGCTTCAATGGCCGTAAATTCACGGTTGCCACACTAGAGGTAAGTCCTCAAAAGTGCCACACTAGAGGTAAGTCCTCAAAAGTTCCGTATGGTATTAGCACAATTACTTACATGTAGCTATTCATAGGACGCTGAGCCAAATAAATCAAATGAAACAACCAAAAGTGCGGTGATGGTAAGAGAAGCTCAAGAGGTATTGTGGCAAAAATAAAAGTACAAGTCAGGAAAGGATAATATACTGGCAATTTTATGTGCGCGTGTGTTCAATTAAAACCCATAAGTTTTTCGTGTTCCAAAGTTGAAAACGGAAAAATCACTGGTAATGCTACAAGTGGATTGTACAGTCTGGTATGTTTTTACCGGTTTGACTTAACTTTCGCGTTCATCGAATTTCGTTTGCCTGGTCTTTCTTTTGAAACAAATCAACGTTTGTGATTCCCATGCTACGCTCATGCCCAGATGCCATTTCTATACCGTACGAAAATTACTTTAATTGCATCTTTTGTTAGTGATGATTGATTTGGTTTGATTTTATAGGGATTGACATTTTTTAAATAGGTCATGCCTCCATGACATGGTATTATCAAAGCCAATGGTATCAAATGTGTTCCCGCAGGGTATACGTTTGCCCTCATCTGTGACTAGATAGCTGAGGCTTGTATAAACTGTACGACGTTTGATAAACAAATGTCAGTACACACCAGTAACGACCTACTGTCTATGTTAAATGATAATGCTCTTGAGAAATCGGCATCAATGATAGATTCCAAGCAAACTTTATATTGATCTCGTCAACATCACGCTTGCTTCATTGAATTAATGGATCACATTTTATTTTACATTTGTTTTGTTAGAAAACGGTATGGCATGATTAAACATAGTTTCTAGCATTTCATTGTTAAATTGTCACACAATTTTAATGTATTTATGTCGAATGTCTATTTATGTTTACAATGTCTATTTTGTGTAATTTTCAATACACGTTGGTTTCCGTTAGAGAAACTTTGTCGCCGGCAACGTTGTTTTCTCTAAAGCAACTATATGTACATTCATACATACTACCTTCTGCACATACACCACAAGCTTCCTCGAAATTATAGGGTTCCGCTTCCTATACGTTTATATGCCCTTTTGGGATATAAAATGACAAATGACATGAATAAAACATGTCGAAAAATTGTCAGGAGACAATGTTTCCCTAGCGTTCCTGTCCTGTAGAAAACCACCACTGTGTAACGGTACGTGTAAGTAGTAGCCGCCGGCGAAATGTGTCTTGTTAGCCGTAGAGAGAAGTTGATTTTCGCTTTGTTCACCTAACCGCATCAGAATACAAGTACTGGCATTTATTTGAATAGAAATCATTATCCAAAAATATCTAAATCAGATTTATAGACGAGTATTTATTTTAAGCTTTACCTACTTATATCGTACTGTGAACGGTTTAAAAGTCTCCCTGCGACACCCTCTTGCGTGAATACTGTATTTAAATCCGTTTCTTTTTATCACAATACAACTGTGAATAGGTATGAATGTATCTCTTGAATTATGACAGCGAATGTTTTTTATTGCTATTTCTTATGATGTGGTGACCTAATCTGTTAATATGACACTGAACAAAATAAAACCAAGCCAAACCAAATTCTTATGATGCTCTGAAGAGATGTGTTTTCTAATACATGTATTTAGGTTTCCCTTGATCTGTAGTTGTTGATGTGTATTTTGGAGTGATCATAAAAACAAGTTGGCCACACGAAGTTCTTAATAAGATTTTGCATTTACAGAACTGAACAATCCACTAGTAAATATGTTAAACGGTGCATTTACTATTGACATGACTTGAACAAAAGAAAGGAAAAGTTCAAAGTGACATAGAACTAATGAAGATGGTACAATGGTTGGCGACAAAATCCCTCTTGAATCTCTTGTTTTCAGTTAATCACAGTTTTCGGATAGCACTACTTTTCAAAAAGTGCACTGTTCGCATGGTGGGTGCACGATGTTCGCACCATGGCCAAACGATACATATCTGAACTATTGTTGTTTGCACACAACACATATCGAGGTACGTCCGTAAATGACCTTAGCTGTTGAGACGATGTTAAACCGTATACAGTCTATCATCATCCATGGCATTTTGGTTATTTCGACAAAGTTGTTCAAGTGTTTTGAATCCATATCTTAAATACTTGGTCCTTGAGACTTCAAATATGGTTGAAGCTCATTCCTTTAACAAAGACGATAGACTTCCACCAAACATGTTACTATTTAAGACAGTTGACACCGGTGACCTTGAAGTCGAGTGAAAGTCATTCATTTGACAGCCGTTTCTCCCAACATTCTACTAACCAAATATCCTCACCCGGTGCTTTTTGTTTCTGCAGAAGAAGTTGTTATTGTTTAGTTTGAGACTTTAAACCCCGTTGGTCATGAATGTGGATCATTGATCAATATTTTGATTTGTAAATGACAGCAATTAACTTACAAAAACAATAATTTAATAGCACAGTATCACTTTTCTGTTCCGTTTTAGAAAGTCAATTCATGTATATATGATCATACACAATAATGAATATATTTCAGTGGGCGCCGTTCGTTGTTGCTTTACCAAACAAAACCTACACCGGTCTGTGCTTTGACCTTTTAGAACATATGGCGAGCAGCCTGAATTTCACGTAAGTTGTCAAAGTCTAACTAATGTCGTCAAAGATGCCTTTTTATTTTTCATCTTTATTTGACATTTCAATGAGCGGTTTTTTAATCGGTGTTGAACTTCATCATCAAAATATGTTAGGAAATAAAACAAAGTGAGGACATTGAATCAGTTGATGACTTCTAGATACAAAAGTGACCAAAAGATACTGCTTCAATTTCCTTTTTTCATTTCTCAAACCACCTGGAGTATTAAAAGAGGTGTTTAAAACAACTGAAGATAAAACATTCAGAGACCGATTTAGTAGCCTTTTTGCCAGTAAACTTCTACATAAACTAATTGATCGGTGCCGTAAAAATAGTGTGAATCCCAAGCCTAATAAGTGATGTAGTGGTTGCTCTTCATCGTGGTAAAGAAACTGTGTATTTCCAGATGTTGCGTGTTAACATTATCAGCGAACTCCAAAGCCTAATAAGGTATATAAAATCATCTTTCTTGAATATAAGATTACAAAACTTAGCTAGTCTCCCCAATTACCATGGTAACCCGTGTACAAGAAACACAGCTAGCCTCCCAATCACCATTGTAACCTGTGAATACAAGACTCGGGTACCAGTTAATCGGCTTTTGTCCCGGAAAGGAGGTCGGGTGAATAGCAGGACTTGAATGACCTACAAACGTTTTTTTGTACAGGTATGAAGTGGTGGAATCTCCGGACGGTCAGTGGGGAGTGCTAACCGCTAATGGAACATGGACCGGCTTAGTTGGCCTGCTCGAAAAATGGGTTCGTTATACTTCCGCGTTTTGTTTTGACCTTAATCGACTTGAACAGTTGATATGCTGTTAAATAAGCTTCTAAAGATGCGGTTTTCCCAGTGGCATGACAGTTAAAGGTACAACTATTTTAGTAGCTCCCCCATCGCGGATATAATCCTTGTTTAACTTAACACTTAAGAAACTGATGCACTCCCTTTACGCTGTACGTATCACAAGTTATAAAACATTTTGAACCCCACGCACGTGAGGAAGTTATTGAGATGAAAATCTGCAGAGTTGTTCAAAAGTACTTGGGAAAAATCATTGATATAGGAATTTCTGAGGTTACACATAGGTCTTTCGTATCAGTTTGATTTAAATGAAATCCTTGCCATAGTCTAAACTAAATATATAACGATAATAGTATTTAGTATAAACTCTTCTGCTTGTATTTTGACAGGAGGTAGACCTAGTTGCAGCGCCTATATCCACACAGGCTAATCGCGAAGAAGTAATGGACTTCACGTATTCTTATTACATTGACTACACAACCATTATAATGAAGAAACCGGACCCATACGAGAAAAAATGGCGTACACTTATCGACCCGTTCAGCGAGCAACTTCTACTTTGTGTTTTGATATCACTGCCTGTAATGTCGCTGCTTCTGTTCCTGTTCGAGCGTTTCAGTCCTTACTACGTGAGGAACAACGAACGAGAAGGGATGAGTGGTTTACACACGTATCAAGATGCCTTTTGGTACATGTATGGCGCTCTGCTCACACAAGGTATGGGTACTCGCATCCAAAACCACCATGGTTAAAAAACAGAGGTAAACATGACATACATACACACATGTTTAGTTTTGTGGGTTTTTTTAGGGGGGGGGGGGTGTAGAAATCGTCCCCTGTCTATAATCCTCTTTGTTATATAGGATTTTAGCAATTCGGCACATTGTACATTATAATTTTATGAAGATGTGCATGCAGAAAGGGATTTGCATTTCAACCTTTCTCCCTGGAGTTTCCAACCTTGAAATTTTGCTCCAGAATCTTCGTAGGCGCGAAGAAAATTTGCGTTCGACAAGTTTGCCTCGTTTTCATTTCTGCTCCAGTAACCTTGTTAGCGCAACTCCTCCTCAACCATTGTTGCATCATTTGTGTAACTTAGCACAGGGAAAGAACATATGATGTACACATGAAGGAGAGGATTGTTATTGGGTCGTTTTACCCTTTGCCAACAAAATTAAAGTACGTAGATAAAATGAAGCGGGTTATATTTTGTGGCTTCTCTCTATTATAAGGTATAATATATTACAAAATGTATGTGTTTGCCGTTGATGTTTTTTGCAGCTTTTTGATTTCACTTCTTGAGAGACCGCATAACCTAAGGACATAGAGTCTTTCATGTAACCAAAGCTGTAGCAAGCATCCGAACCTCTGATCTTACAAATGGCACAGTTTCGTATAATTCTGATATATAGATGTTTTCTTTTAGGTGGTGAGTACTTACCGCAGTCACAAACCGGGCGTACTCTATTGAGTTCCTGGTGGCTCTTCTGTATCATTATGATGGCCACATACAGCGGAAATCTTATTGCTTTCCTGACCGTGACAAAGGACAAACCGCCGTTCTCTACCGTTGCAGGCATGATAAAGATGGACAACTACCGCTGGGGCACTATAGGAGGCAGCTCCTGGATTGATGCATTTAACGTAAGCAAACTGTAGGATATATGTATCTAGCATTTTGTATTCTAAAATATTGTTACATGTAGCAAGGAAAGTACCTCTAAAGAAGTACAAGTTCATTTATGATTTATTCGTTCGCGAATATCATTCAGCATTCATACCAACATACCCTGTCTCCGACACTCATACTCACACGCATGCATTCACAATCAAATCGAGTCACGTCCTTAAATGACATTCGTCGTTAAACTCTATAAAATAAACAAAGCGTCATATAAAATCACTAGGGAAACGAAGTAGTTTGGTTTCAGTTATATTTTGTTCAACGTCCAATACATTGCTAAAGTCATTTAGCGTGCCATTATGTGTTGTATGCATGCTTGTGGTTTAGAAAATGTTGATATATTTGCCTCCTCGTGATAGCACGGATCTGATGCCAACTTTAGAGCGCTACCTCACCTAAATACAATGGCAAAGGCAAACACAATATTCCACACTTTAAACTGACAACGGTCAAGCCAATTATAAGCAAATAACATTGTTGAATCATTGTTTAAAGGTTTTAAGATTCACTTAGGATTGACATATTTTTTTCACTTCCTTACTCATAAGTTTCGGCGTTTTCGCCCTAGGCATCAGGCATGATATGAAGCTTGCTGGTTTGAAGAAATTAAACCAATTATATATTAACAATTTTAAAGCTGTAGTCTTAATCTTTATTGAGTTCAATGAATGTTTTCAATAGGGTTGACTTAGAAGTTAAAAAAAACGTCAGTTCTCACCAAAAGATATATTAAGAGTAGCATAGTACCTCCTTTTACCTTAAGGGCCGCGGTGGCAAAGTTGTTAAGGCGTCTGACATTCTGCTATCAATAGCCCTCCACCATTTGGCCATGGGTTGTAGTCTTACGTGGGGCAGTCGCCAGGTACTGGCCGTAAGTTGGTGGTTTTTCTCCGGGAACCCCGGCTTTCCTCCATCGCCAAAACCCGGCACGTCCTTAAATGACAATAGCTGTTAATGAGACGTGAAACACAAACAAACCAAACCAAACCTTTTACGATGAATCGAGGTATTTTTTTTACATTGAAAACATCATGGCTTGCCAATGTATTGCTATACCTCAACCATATTTAACTTGCACTTAATACTTGTTTTGTCATCAATAATTCTTACATCATATCAATGTTATTTAAACAACATATTGTTTCAAGGAGTCTAAAGTGCCAGACTTCAAGAAAGTATGGGCAGGAATGCTAAGATTCAACGCTAGTGATCCAAGTGTGCTGAGTCCGAAATCAAGTGTACACTTTGATAAAGTGCTTGCAGGAGATTACGCTTACATTGGAGACAAAACTCAAATGGAAGTCAAAATGGCCGAAGAATGTTCCCTGTTAATGGCCGAGGATTTGTTCATGCCATTGAATTACGCCTTCGGATTTCCAAACTTCTCTCCATATACAAAGATATTTTCAGACGAGTACGTATTATGCTCATAATCGTTCATTTACTCTAAATAATACGGATAACAGAGCAGAGTGATATTTAAAATGATACAGTTGTATAAAAGGAAGTAACGATGTCAAGTATTTGAATAGGTACCGCAGATTAATTTCGTTTTTGTAAAAATTCCTCATTCTGATTGATTTTACAGAGGTTATTTATGACCGTTCGATATTATAAGATGAATTGTACCTCTGGTTTACATGAAGTTTTGAATGCGTTAAAAATGTGTGTCGTTCAGTAATGGACATGCTTTCTGTCTCTTTTTAAAATTGACATGTTTTCTTTTCATACCCAGGTTACTGTATGTACACGAGAGTGGGTTATTGCACGTATGGAAATCCCGTCGATGGCCCCAGCGTAGTTTCTGTGCGAGCGAGTTGGCGACAGTGGCTAAAACAATCACACTTGTGGATGTCCAGAGCGCATTCTACCTGATTGGGATAGGCCTAGGTCTAGCTGCACTGGTATGCTGTATGGAGAAGGTCACGTTTTGGTACAAGACCAGGTTCAAAAGTGAACACGTCGCAATGCAACACAAATTTGTTTGTGACGGACAGTCCATGCAAAAAGACTCGTCTGAAAATGAAAATAATGAAAAGTGCACAACGAAGAGCTAATTCATGTTTGACACAAACGAGAGTTTGAGTCCTTGTCATCACCTTTACTATGTAGCTGACAAAGTCTACGATGTCACCTGGCGAGCAATGGTGGCGTTAATCCATTGATGAATTTGAGAATATTTTGCTCTGATTGGTCAAAATATTAGAAGCCCAATTTAAGAATGAAGTTCTATCGGTCTCCTTACTCACGCTCTATCGCCAAAGAAAATAGTTCTCTGAATTACACCCACCTGAATTAGATTCGTTTCACAAATAGATATCTTAGTATGCTGAAGCAAGTGAACTTAGCATGTTTTAGTAGTTTGAAGTCATTTCGTTTCTCTGTATTGCTAAACAATCGTCAAAACAAAAATGACAAGCTTTTTGTCGCGCAAAGATATTTGAACTTTCGGCTTCTATGTGACACAGAATGAAACCTGATGACAACATCTTTATTGTAAGTGTAAGTATTTAAATGTATTCATTACTATTTGTTGACTATAAAAATACCGGGCACGTAATATTTGATGTCTGTGTAGAATTTTAGGCATTATTATTGTAGACTGTAAGTTTATGACAAAAAATCCTCGCCGACGTCGATCGTTGCTCCGTGATCCCAGACATTGTTGACGACAGGAACAACTTATGATAAAAACGGTGACACGAAACAGTTTGATATGCATGAAATTTATTCTGTGAAAAATGTTTAAACCGATTCTTTTTTGATAATTACTTTCCTTCGCGGGCCAGCGATTTCAAAACAGTCCGAGTGATGTCTTCGCGGGCTAGCGATTGCAACACAGTCAAAGGGATGTAACTCGTGTTTACACTTGACTTCAAATCTACTTATTGGTCCGTTAAATTTAGAAGCCAATGATCAGTATCAATGTCACAAACGTTACAGGAAATGGCAGGCTCTGTTAAGATTTTGGAGGCCTAGGGTGATGATATTTGACCAGAAACATGCTAGGATGAATGGCTACAAAGTTTGTTCTTATGAATAATCTTGACAATTATTTATTGTCACAGGGGTAAAATATGTTTAAAACTATTGAACAACTTCTTCTGTAAAACCGAAAGGTTCAGGGTGATGACATTTGGTCAGAAGGCTGTTGGCATGAAGGGCTACCAAGTTTAATCAAACAAATGACCTTCACTCATATTCAAGGTCAAAGGGATCAATTGCCTTCAAAACCTTTAAACGACTTCTCCTGTATAACCAAAATGTCCAGGGTGATGCTATTTGGCCAAAAAGATGTTGGCAAGAAGGGCTTCCAAGTTTGTTCAAATGAATGACATTTGCCCATATTCAAGGTCACTGCGTCAATTGTCTTGAAAACCTTTAAACGACTTCTTCTGTGTATAACCAAAAGGTCCAGGGTGATAATATTTGGTCAGAAGGCTGTTGGCATGAAGGGCTACCAAGTTTAATCAAACAAATGACCTTCACTCATATTCCAGGACAAAGGAACCAATTGTCTTAAAAACCTTTAAACGACTTTTCCTGTATAACCAAAATGTCCAGGGTGATTTTTGGCCAGAAGGATGTTGGCATAAAGGGCTAAAAAGTGTGTTTAAATGAATGACCTTTGCCCATATTCAAGGTATCAGGGGGCTTATATGTTGAAATCTTTAACCGACTTCTTCTAAATAACTAAAGCATACAGGGTGATTACTTGTTAATGTGAATGACCCTGATTCACTTTCCTGGTCACATCTGGCACATAGTGCATAAATCTTTAAAAGTCATCTTCTCAATAAACAAAAGGTATAAGGTGGTGATATTTGGCAAGTTGCATTCTGGGAGGAAGGGCTATGAAGTTTGTTCAACTTAATGTCCATGTTGTCCATGTCACAGGGGTCAAATGTGTTTTAATCGTTTAACAGGTTCTTCTGAATGACTTGAAGTCAAGACACTGATATTTTGCCTGTAGCTTTATTTTATTTCACTTTTAAGGTTACAATTGTGAGATTATTACCAGGTGAGCGATGCAGGCCCATTGGGCCACTTTTTATTTGTTTAGTGTTGTGCAATTCACCAAAATGATGACGTAACTTCCAAAAATAACAAGTAGTTTTGTAATAAAGAGTCAATTTGTTATTTGATCCCCCAATTTACCCCTCATTTCCGATTTGGTCTCCAAACCTTAATTGCATGCCATGTCATGATGGCATAACCCAAAGTTATGTAAAATGTATATACATGTACCAAACAATGAAACTTATTGGTGATCGCCACGAGAAGGTCCAAAATGGCACCCGTCCTTTGATTGAAATTAAAATGATAGAAAATAAATAAACATCAATAAAGGTAGGTCTTCATTAATGTTAAATGATTCTCAAACTTATTGCTGTTGGTTGTCAAAGTAGGGGCTGGCAAGATGTGTAATACATTTTGTACTGTGAAATTCTTGTTGAAATATATACATATTACTGTAGTATGGCATACTTTTTTATGTATTAAGTGTGATGACAAATAACAATTAATTTCCTTTGTATTAATATCTAAGCACAGAACAATTCGAATAATTGTAATATAACAGTATTATAAATATTATACTACAACTTATATAAGCAAGAGAGATGCTTCAGTTGATAATTTTTTTTTATATTGTTCAGTTTTACAGTCAATATGAGGAATACAGACTGATTTCCAAAGCTAAAGAGTGCATTTTTTGTCAAAAGGAGAGATATATTCCCAATTTAAATATATATAATGCTATATTTTTTAACATTTCATGTAGACACAACCAACTGGTTTCCTCATTAACTGTTTGATTTATTTGATCTTTTATTATTGTGTAATGAGTGATATAATATATGAATTCCAAAAGTAGTTCAAGCTGAAAATATAGTTTGATGCTTCTCATTTCAGGATCTTTAACATAAATATAACATATTATAAACATGAAAAAGAGTAAAATTTACGCAACCTTATTCAACAAAGATGTACTTCCCATTTCTTTTTTTCACTGAGCTCTTGGTATTCTATCTGTATACCAAACATTTTCTTTGACCACCAATGATATATCTATGACTTTAAGGGGTTATGCTTCATGTGATACTTATGCTATTGCTCCAATAAACAAATTTAAACTGCTCTTTGTTCAATTCAATTTTTTGTCTCCTTTTCAAAGCAGTGTCCTTTTGACAAGCTTCTGTCACACAGTGTATTTGTCATGTTTGCAAATGAATGAAACTCATCATGGTACCTAATTTCACGGTTTAAGAATATTTAATAGGATAATTATTGTTGATTCATTAAGCTGACAAAAGGATATACAGGATATAAATAGAAATAAAATATGGGTCGGAACCATTGACCAGTTTTCAGCTACACGTATATTCATGAATTACTGCATCTTAACTACCCAAGTGTTCGCTTCGTATACACTCCACTTACCTTTGGCGGATATAGCTGCGATTTTATAATTCACTCGACTGCCACCTAGCGGATATACCGAGTTATCGCTCTTCTTCCAAAAACCTTTCAACCAATCAGAATGACCCTTACCTACACACTCCATTAGCGTGTTGACATAAACACGAGTATGTGGTGGCGAAGTTAATGACAGCAATATGGAAACAATACAAAGGCAGCACACATACTAGTATTCCCCAGGTCATCATTTACATGTGGCACGTAGTCGAAGATTTCCACCAATTGATTTAACACTCTAGAATTTCCCCCCAAAGATCTTACGCCTTTTTCTGGTGGGGCAAAACACTGACATAAATGACAACATGATTCTGTACAGGGCGTTACCATTACTGTTTTCCTTCGTTATCAGCGCTATATGTAAGACAATTCCATTGGATGCCAGCGATTAGCACCGCACGAAAAATTGAAGGCTCGTTAAACACGGTTAAATCGGCCAAGGGTAAGTGGAGTGTATACAAAGCGAACACTTGGCTTGCGGAGATAGAATTACTGTTACTGTCGAGATAGTTTTGATCAATTAAAATGATATTCTAGCTAGTTTTAATTCAAAATGTGGGCTTCACTGTTACTCTCGCTCCCAACATGTCTACAAAGTTTGAGGCTTATGACTGAAACTGGCCGAGATATATAATGCAGATATTTGGAAACCGCTTTGAGACGACCTACAAACTAGGTTGTGATCAAGTGGAATATAAAAACCTCAAATTATTATTATTATTGCGAATGGTCAAGTTGAGGTCACTGACCTTATTTAAGGGGGTGACCACCACTTCTGATACCAATATATAAAGTTTAACATCCATTTATGAAACAGCAGTTGACATTTGTTCCAAACTATTTCATTTTAGTACTTACCAAGTCAAGTGTCATTGTACATGAACCATAATTTAGGTTGTGACTCATTGCCTTTCTATTAGCAGCGTTTTATGACTTTTCCTAGAACAGCAGGTAATATTTGTGAGGTTAATGGTCAAATTGAGGTTACATCGACCTTGTTTTAGGATTCGACACACTAGCTACCATATCATAACACACCTATATACAAAGTCAGTGCCAATTTGTGAAACAGTGGCAGAGATATGTTCTGGAAACCACAGTCAGTAGAAAGATAGTAATATATATACCCTGATTTATGTTGAAGCAGGAGTATAAAAAGCGTAAATGCAATTATACTTGCAAAACTATGATTATGTTTTATATACATGACGGCAATGTAAGTTGAACAATATACACAGAATGACCCTTCAAACAATCAATGAATTATGCACACAAGAAGATATACTCTGGTATGTTTCTACCTGAAATTGCCATTGGGAAGACCCAACTTTCAATTTGCCCACTGATTCAATTTTTTTTTATGATCCTTTAACATATGTCCACTTTCGGTGGTGGAAAATTATTGTATAGAGATGTCCAATTATGCAACATCTAATTTGAATCAATTCCTACTTGTCTATGAAATAAATTGTGAACATTTTCTATTTCCATTTGACCAGCGATGCAATCCCATACAAAAAAGTATAAAAACAGGTCTAATTCGTTTGTGTCTTCAGTACTTTCAGTACTTTGATTTATACATTCAGTTGACAATGGTTGTGCAGAAATCTGAATTTCGAAGTTCCCGTTTTACTCCTGTATATCGAACACCTTTCGTGAATAGTTCAATAAACAGGTATAATACCTATGTGGTATATTACGTCAGCATTAGTAGTACATTTTTATAAAACTCCAGTGTAGTGTCTGCCGATAAAGTATCATCATGCAAGATGAAGGGAGGTTACTCCAATTGCCATATGTGTTTGCTTTGGAGGCCTTTCAGTAAACATTCGGGTACGCTGAAATAAACAAAGAAATAAGCTGGACTGATCTGCTGCCCTGTTTGCAATACTTCGGATCTATGTATTTCCCTTCACCATCTCCCTAGTCTTTTATCTTCCTATTATGCGGTGTGTTATCATGCAACCGTCCTCATAGCATATGCCATGGCGGTTGTAAAGACCTTAAATCTCACACAAACTTCATATCTTGACCCATAAGATAGACAGGGCATGTTTAAAGGTCAAATATTGACCAGTACCGAACGTTCGATGTTGATTTGAATCTTTTATCTCTGACAGACGTGGGTCATTCATGTCGCTGACTTTGATTAAATGATAACGGGCTAATAGCCATATGAAGTGTCAGCGTATTTTTAAATGTCAGAGCCTTTCATTTTACCCCACAGCAGGTGTCTTAAGCATTTTAACCAGGTAACTCTAATCATATTTTCATAACACGATGTGTTTGGTCGCAAATAACAATGTATAGAACATGTCATGACTTTTCAACATTGGCCACTTAATTGTAGAGTAAAGATTTTATATTAGGAAATTACTAAATATTTTCAAAATGTCATAGCTTTAAAAAAGTAAATATATTTAAAATATTATACAATATTGTTCACATGTATAGTAGCAGCAATACTATTTATAATAAACTAGACATTAACATTTACTTTATTAACAAATATGATTAGCGATGGATTTAATTAGATTACATTATATATTTTCCTTGTCAATTCAAATAAAATAAAGTCGTTTCTAAAATAGTGTTAAAAAAATAAAATTCACTTAAAACTAACAACAAAGGGCTTGGGGCGTTATAGTTTCTGGCCATCATTGCAACCCAGTTGAGCTGTTATACAGATATAGCCACAGTATTTTTGGACAGTAAGCATGCAGAAATAAAAGCGTTTGACAATCACATATACATTTTTATGAATGAACACTGGTATGACAATGTTTAAGTATGCCAACTATTTATTTGGTAGGTACATGTGAAGGCTTTCAAAAATTGAACAGTATGTACAATGTACATAGTTATTTGCTTCGAAATTGCTCAATTTCAACGGGACAAGCGCACATAGCCCGAGTTTCCTCTGGCCCTGACACCAGACTTAGACATTTTGACAGATAGATGTCTGGTGTGGGGCCAGAGCG
>JAULCA010434655.1:969-11125 GCA_032360845.1 Crassadoma gigantea
AACAGGCGAGCTGTATGGTCTTTTGAAGCAAACAGGCGAGCTGTATGGTCTTTTGAAGCAAACAGGCGAGCTGTATGGTCGGCCCTTCCGACCAACTATTTTGTTACTTCCTAGTTCAGAAATTTAACATTTCATAATAAAACACTTGCTGTACTAACATCTTTTCTTTGGTCTTGATTCCATTTGATTATTTATGTCACTTGTCACTGTAGGGAATTCAGACATTACAATCACCAGAACGCTTTAATGTGACAAGTCCATCAGCACTACCTCAGAAATATTTACTCATTACTTTGAGTCAGAGAAATGGTTGCTGAGGGATTGTAGCAGCTCTTACTACAGTTGTCAGAAGAAAATTTTCAATGAACTTCTTAAGCTTGTGTATTGTTTAAGGAAGATCCAAATGTGTCGTTATGTGGTTACAGTAAAACTGTGCTGTTAGCGCCGTAGTAGACTGTAACTGCTGGTTAGGGAAGCAATGTCTGCTTTTAGGACATCAGTTCAGCATTCTAAGAAACAATGTCATGTAGAATATATTGGTGCTGTTGGAGTATCATTGTTTTACAGTATGTATCATTACATGGTTGTTTTGATTCAGTGTTGAACATTTTGTATTTACATGTATCAGCTTTCTTTCAGATTAAATTGTTATGTAGATCTATTAAGAAATATCTAATATGTCAACATTTCAGTTATTACAATGCATTCAGGGTGTTTGAATAAGTACTTAAAATATAATTATAAGTAAAGATCAGAAAAACAATGCCAGTTTTCAAAGTTAACAAAATTGACAAAATTGCAAGGGACAGTTTTTATCTGTGTGGCCACACATATACTTGCTTCCAGGTAAAAGTGTTTTGGTTTGACCTGGGCTGTTTTATAATTTTGTACATAAAAGATAGTTATTGAAAAAATTGTCAGGGCTTAAAACTTTATGACTTCAATTGTGGTAAAAAAAAGCCTACCTTCTTAAATTAATTACAGGTAAATCCTACCTTGTTAAGAGATTTACAGCTACAGAGTGTCCCCCTCTTGTATCTGCTTCAAGATTCTATGACTCACAGGGGAAGAATATCAGTGATTTACAGGTAGAAAAATCCTGACTTGTTCAGTGATTTACCCTAAATTTGTGCGTACAGTGCACACTTTTTTAGGTAAAAATTGTCATGTCAAAAAGGGGTGCGCACTATACGCAGGAACAAGTCATTCATAGGTTATTGTTCTCGAGTTTCTGGTAAACCTCTGGTCATTTCGTACAAAATTAAATAAATATTGTCAATCCTGTTCAAGTTACAGATGATTGTAACTGCTTAAATAAAGAGTAGCTTGAACAATCTGAGTCGACATCGGCAAAAATCACGACAAACAGTCGTTCATACGGAACAACAATGGCTTTATTGCTGTAAATTTGTGCAAAACTGGAGATGAATTATGGTATATATATCTTTCATATATTTACTTACATATCAATAGTTAATTATTAAGTTCAGTTCCAAAGCAGAGACAAGTATGTAGGCCGCAAAACAGAAGATGTTTTCTCGAGAATATTGACAAAAGTTCTGTTGTACTGATCAGAATGCGGAGTGTGGATTAAAACTGCAATTACCATTTAAAAGTTCGATCGACCACCTGGGCATGTATGTTTTGGCATAGGTATAATATAACAGTGAAGTAATCGGTTGTCAGGTCGTGATTATATGATCAAATTGTTATCACAGTAATATGACAATACACATGTCTATCAGCCATGTGATAGTTACATTCTGCACTCCATGTATTTTTAGGATATTATACATGATCGGGGCCTAAAGATGTTTGACTGGCATGTACACATGTTTACGAGAAAGAAACTTAATCATCGGTGACATATGGATTATTTATGTACAAAATTGTCCGATATTGACAACAACAATGGTCGCATATGAGTAATACCCGTTATTCAGTAGTGAAACGCTATCGGTGCGCAATATTAGATGAAGTTTAAGCGAGATTCGCGAGGCTATTATTACATCGCCGACAGACAATCTTGGTCAATAATTACAATATCATAAGACCAGTGATCACTAATTGATATATAATAGCACAGTCTCAGAATGTCCACACTGTTCACACCTGTTTAAAGACCGGTAATTATCCAATTAGCCTTGGTTTTCAAGTTAGCTAATCACTGTCAGATGCTTGGGTGAATATGTTTACATAGGTCATAAATGTGTTGGGGTCACCGTCGCGCTCATTTCAGTCTAATGATCAAATGATCTGTTATATAAAATAATTAACCGGCATTATAAACACCAAGCTACCTTTGATTCAACTTTTCAAGTTTAATACCGGTAATTTTCAGTTGTTTTTTTTCCCCAAAATTTCTTTTTAGCTCACATGGCCCGAAGGTATCTTGGATGGAGTGCTATAAAGTTTCCTCATTAAAATGACCTTAACCTACTTTCAAGGTCACAGGGGTAAAACATGTTAAAAACTTAAACAATCTTCTTCTCAAGTTCCATAGGGCCCAGGGTCATGATATTTGGCCAGTAGGTACCTCGGATGAAGTGCTATAAAGTTTCCTCATTAAAATGACCTTGACTTACTTTCAAGGTCACAGGGGTCAAATATGTTAAAAACTTGAAAAATCTTCTTCTCAAGTTCCATAAGGCCCAAGGTAATTATATTTGGCCAGTAGGTACGTGGGATGAAGTGCTATACAGTTTCCTCATTAAAATGTCCTCGATCTATTTTCAAGGTCACAGGGGTAAAATATGTTAAAAACTTAAACAATCTTCTAAAGTTCAATATGGCCTAGGGTCATGATATTTGGCAAGTAGGAACCTGGGATTGAGTGCTATAAAGTTCCTCATTAAAATGACCTTGACCTACTTTCAAGGTCACGGGGGTCAAATATGTTAAAAACTTTAACAATCTGTTTCTCAAGTTCCATAAGGCCCAAGGTCATGATATTTGGCCAGTAGGTACCTGGGATAGAGTGCTATACAGTTTCCTCATTAAAATGACTTTGACCTACTTTCAAGGTCACAGGGGTAAAATATGTTAAAGACTTAAACAATCTTCTTCTCAAGTTCCTTAAGGCCCAGGGTCATAATATTTGGCCAGTAGGTACCTGGGTTAGGGTGCTAAAACATTAAAATGACCTTGACCTATTTTCAAGGTCACAGGGGTCAAATATGTTAAAAACTTAAAGCAACGACATCCTAAGATGCATTTTGTCTAGAGTCATGCAACTTTGGTATGTCATGTAGACCAGCTGTGAATCATTTTTTCTTTGTAACAGTAATGTGGTCAAATGTCAGCTTAAAAGTGCTAGCTAGAGTCAAAGGTCAACGTGGGTAAAAAGCTTCATTTTTAAAAGTTTGAAATTTCAAGCAACAATAACTTAACAAGTTTTTATGAGATGTCAAAATGCCTTGTGTTCTAGTTGCCAAATATAGCCTGAAGTTACCTACATGTCAGTTTCATGTAACAAAAGAAACAGGTGAGCGATACAGGCCCTCTTTTTTTTTTTCAAATCTGATCTCAAAAACGTACCTGCGCATGCACTATACTCTCAAATTTACGGTACAAATAAAGAAATAATCTCTTTCAGTAACTTAAAATATCCTACCTTCTTTGTTCAGTGATCCACAGGTAAAAAAAAAATTACGGGCAAAAGAAAATACTACCTTCTTCATTGATTAATGGGAAAAACAAAAATCCTACCTTCTTTAGTGATTTACGGGCAGAAAAATCCTACCTCCTTCAGTGCTTTGTAGGTAAAAATCCTACCTTCCTTCAGTTATTAGCTCACTGAACCTGAAGCGCTTTTATTGAATCATAACAGCATTTTGAGTTGGTTGTGTAATATATCTAGAGGCACTGCAACACAAATGTAAATATTTTAGCATCAAATGTATTTTTTTCTAGGCCTTGGCCTTAACATTATAACAATGAAAATTATTTTGGTAGTTTTGACTTGAGTGGACTAGTATTTCTTGCTGAAGCTGTGCAGTGCACTGTAACTAGTTCACTGATATATTTACTTCAAGATCAAAGGTCACTTTTAAAAGGCTGGTAGACATAAGGTTTTGTTAACATCTCTAACCTTAAGTCTATCTGCATTTGATGGTTGCCATCTAAGATCATATAGTATAGTTCTGTATAGTACAGTTCTGTATAGTACAAACCAGAAAGCAGAATAAAAATCACAATTTGGTGTTTGGTCACTGTAAGGAACCTAAAGATTTCTGAGTAATTTTACATGTTTTAGGGGTTAAGATAGACATTCGGTAAAAATACTATCCCCTGTGGTGATATTTATGAGAAGGGTGGAAAGCTCTCGATGTCGAAAGGTTGACCCCTTCAAACTTTCTTGCACCAAAAATCACAATTCTATTTGATGTACAAAAAATGTGTAGTAATGTTATAAAGATGGATAATATTTCTTTCTTAAATTTTTTTTTAATGCACTTTAAAATCGTAGAGACCCCTTATATATAATTATTAATTAATTAGATTGACGTCAGCCACATGCCTAGCTACAGCAAAATCCCATTTACTCGAACTAATAGAGTCCAGATCAATATTTTGATTCAATTTTGATTATATTCAAGGTCACATGGGTCAAATTTGTTAAAACCTTTAAACAACTTCTTCTGATCAACCAAAATGCCAGGATGTGTGATATTTGGCTGATAGGTTCCTAGGATGAAGTCTGACAAAGTTTGCGAAAAGAAATGACCGTGACAAATATTCAAGGTTACTGGGGCAAATTTGTTAAAACCTTTAAACAACTTCTTCTGATTAGCCAAAATGCCAGGATGTGTGATATTTGGCTGATAGGTTCCTAGGATGAAGCTTGAAAAAGTTGTGAAAAGAAATGACCTTGAACCATATTCAAGGTCACAGGGGTCATATTTCGTAAAACCTTTAAATAGTGGTGGGCTGATGATCCTTAATAATCGAAAATTAGTCGAAAAAAACCCCAAACCCAATCATTGATGATGATTGTGAAAAGGCAATTAATTTGGAAATTTCCAGAAGTGTTCTTTGATGATTATTAAAAGTAAAAATAAGCTATGACAGTGCCTGATATTATGCTTTAACTAAAGCTTAGTGAAGTACTACTGTAAACCAACTTTCTTGCACGTGTGATTTACTTATGCGAATTTCGCAATCAAAACAAATTTGCGAAAGTTAATCGCCGCGAATTAATAAGTACACTCAGAGAAGTATATATTACATATACATCTCTGGTACACTGTAACTTGTTATACTGGCAGTGGTATCATGACAGTTATCTCCGGTACTTTTATGCTGTTCCACATTTCCACATATCATAATCTGTTAAAATTACTAACGACACACTGCCAGGTTCTATAGTTTATTTATTCGTGAGTTCTATTCAGTCATGTTTCTAAATGGATAAACAGATTAGTACTTACCTGTAGGGATTTGTGTTAACCTGTTCGTAAGTTATATGTTACTAGTAATCTCAGGTGGTGATCGTTTGGGTGTTTGATTTCAATGAAGGTATATAAGCCAAACAACAAGCTTTTGAAAAACCGTGATCCACCTTCACATTGCTGTCAAAACAAAACCATTGAACTCGAACGAATTTGGAAGCTAACTAGACTGATTTATTGGTCAGGTATATTGCACAACGGTCATTGTTAATAAGGTGTCAAAAGTCGTTCTGGTCTATGCATGGATCATTATTGTCCTGTGTCTCTTAAATTGGCGACCAGGAATAGGGCTTCCTACAGGGTTTCTCATAATAAGTAGATATGTAAATGATCGATTCGGCGAAAGTAAATCGCTGCAAACTTGTTGTGTCGCTGAAATCGCAAAAGTTAGTAGCCGCGAAAGAAGGTTGGTTTACAGTATGTTAACTTATAGTCACAACATCAGAAAAAATAACATGATCCTGAAATAATTAATCAAATATTTAATCAAATCTGTAAGTAATAAACTATGTTGTTATAACACATATTCATAACAAAGGCTAAGATGTGCAATAAATGTGTATTAGGGGCTGCGGTGGCCAAGTGGTTAAGGCGTCTGACATTCTGCTACCACTAGCCCTCCTCCGCTGGGTCGCGGGTTCGAGACCTACGTGGGGCAGTTGCCAGGTACTGGCACATCCTTAAATGACCATAGCTGTTAATAGGACGTAACCACAAACAAAACAAACCAAACAACAATGGAAATGAAGTGTTCAGTAAAGTCAACTAGCACATTTTTTCTGACTTCTAAATTTCATTATAAATCATGTGATATGTGGCCATGGTAGCACATCTGGAGGAATATGTTGATAAGTAACCAGACGATTTGATCCAGACGGAGAACTTATATACAGTGGACACCTTGGTCCAGTCCATATTGTATACATGCAGCTCATAACAGGACATCAAAGATAATGACAAATAAATACATTTAAGCAGGTACTGGTTCATGAGTTTATCATATAGAGACTGTACCACAACCAGGGGAACCTGTTATATGTGTACCAGCTAATATAACAGCTCCTTGTATTAAAATGTCTGGGAGATGAATGGAGAGGAAGGACGATGGATTCCTCCTCCAGCTGACTGTAGGTTGGGTACAGATGCTGGGAATGTTGTTATTGATTGGCGAGGAAACATGCACATGAACCAGTACAATGCCACATCATGAAGTGTATGTGTAGAAACATTGATCTTAGTCTTACCTTATTTCACTGTTCCTGGAAATTTGTTTCTATATTTAGTCTGTTGTGACGTGTGATATTGGTCCAGCAATGCTATATTTAGAGCTATAATTATCTTTTACAAGCATTGATGTGGCGTAAATATATGATGTTTTGGGGGAGGACAGGAGTGGCTCACAATTGTATTGGGTCATTGCGTTCTGAACATATAAGGCAGACCTGAAAGCGGAGGAGGCTACAAATACGGCTCCAGTAATCTATATTTGGCAGTTTGATGAATGCAAATATCAAAACTGTTCTGTTGATAGACCTTCGTCATTTCTAAAATTGGACACTAGCTGTAATGAAACAATCATATTTATTATTTCCAGTCATCTAAGGAAACATGTCCAATGCTTCTATTCTGGTGAACGCTGTCCATAAGTAAAGTATGGTGATATTTTTGTGTATAGTTTTGTAATAAACAAATGAGTACGGTATTAGCAAATATTTTTATTAGAATTTCCATTGAGAATTGAGATTTTGTTGTTATCGGTATTAAATTTTCTGTGTGAAAAACATCATGTAAATCTTGGTAACATATTTTAATTATCTTTCTGTTGCCATATTTTTATCATGTTCCAGTAGCATCATATATATTTGCAGTCTCATTTCATGTAAACAAGTCTCCGATACAGCAGGTGGAATCGTAAAACAAACATGTTATGTATTGATCATGATCAAAACAAACTATTATTATTATTATTTGACCTTAAGCATTTTAATGTTAAAGTGCATTTAATTACCTTCAACATATAGTAATAGTTTTCATTTCTGACATCTTGAGTGCAGCTATATCATAACACAAGGATGTTGAGTCACTTACACATGGAACTCACCTAGTACATATCATTTGTCCAATATATACCATATTAGAATTTGCTATAATGTTGTAAATTTCTCTAGCCAGGATCTGTCAGTAAAAGTCACACCAACATCTTCTGAGAACATGTACACCAGTGTCAAAGGAATGAAAAAAAAAACAAAGCAAATACACCATTATAACATTCAAAACATAATTCAGGTGTTAATTCCTTAACATTTCTGATTTTGTTCAATACAGAATTATGTATTGCATTAGGTATCTTCACAATTTATGTCAAATGATTTTTTTTTTCAAGCCATACTGAACCCAACCCAAGCATTAGCAAGAATTGATGACAGTAGTAAGGATTATGGGATACTTTGATGCATAGTCTTTCTGTCTCTGGTTGATACACACTTAATAATAAAAGATTATGTAAAATGAAATTATCTAAGTGTACTATACAAGTGGATTTCATCTTCTTAATACTTAAGATGAAGTGCAGACTCGTAGTGACCAATTTTTTTTCAAAAACTTTAGTTAATACATATTACAACTGTCTTTAAATTTTTGCAATGCTATTATAAACACATATAGATTCAATGGAGATTTGGTGAAAGCTATATGCTTTGACTGGATACAGCACCTTGATGACAGTCACACCCTATCCATTTCACGAAGCTCGAGGTGTCACATAATGCGGTGTATAATTTAAGCTCCTCCCAAATATGACATGAGGGCAACTGTAGTACTGAGACGTGATTGATTTTTCTGATGCCAGTCATGTTTAATTTGGCTATTTCACAATGCAGGGACAGTTGGTTTATCGTCTCGGTAGATTTCTATATATATATATGAACAAATATTGATTGGTAATTATATAAACTGTGATAACTTCCATACAATGTATATGACAAAGATAAACATATAATGACATGTCAATACATATCAATATTAACCACTGCCCATAGTCATGAAACCATTCTCATGCTCAAGCATGGATTCTGTGCTCAAAACAACTTTTCTTTAAACTCACTTAAATTGTGCCAAATGATAAAAAAGTAAAATGTAAACACTGAAAATAGTGGGCTTTCTCTGGGTACTCTAGTTTCCTCTCACATTAAGACATCTCACACGCTAATATCCAGGCAAAAGTTAGTGATTAATGTAAGTTAAAAAAACTTGTTCAAAATTATTAAAGTTTATATTTCTATTAAAAACATCTCATTTTGTGAGTATAAGTTGGAATGCAGTGAAAAAAGTAGGCTGTCATTTTGAGTGACCTCCCTTATTTGTCCTTTGATTATGCAAAACCTGTAGAAATTTACTGACAAGTAGAGAGCTCAACAGGTTAGTTTACCTTAGTGAACTGAGGCTCTGGTCATCTCAACCTGACTTAATGGTTCCTATCAATATTCAGCATTATCATTGAATACATAAATGCTGATAATCGACAAAATCATTAATAACCTGAACCATATCAGTTATCTTCACTGGCTGCATGGCACTGGAATATAGGGAGGGGGGGCAGGGGAGGAAATTCTTCCTGTTGGTAGATTATTGGTGAAATTGTTTCTGCGTGTACTTAATCATTAGGTTTTTTTCTCCTGACCTAGATGGGATTTAGACCCGGCAGCCTCACCTAGCAGACAAAGCATTTAATTGCCAGCCTTATAGACTGTGTAGCTTATGGAAATTAACGCAACAACATTGTCTTGATACATTCGCCTGAGAACACCAGTGCTCGTGGCTAATTGTAAGGCTGATCTGGGTCAATCAGATAGATAGGCTTCAAATCAATATGTTTTTATAGGTCAGCGTACTAGTTGTCACAACAAAAAGCCCTTTTTCTCAATGTATTGTATGACGGATTGCTATGCAAAGTGTAACACTAGATTGCATTATAGCTTAGATGTTGTTCTCCAATAGCTCTTGCTGTTTTCATCCTTACTTAATTCTTTTGGAAAAGATAAAGTAATATTCTAGTAAAGTGGAGTATTGGCGAGAGTAATGTTCTAGTAAAGTAGAGTAAGTGGCCAGAGTAATGTTCTAGTAAAGTAGAGTTAATGGCCAGAGTAATGTTCTACTAAAGTAGTCTGTGGCCAGATAAATGTTCTAGTAAAGTAGAGCTATTGGCCAGAGTAATGTTCTAGTAAAGTGGAGTATTGGCCAGAGTAATGTTCTAGTAAAGTAGAGTCTGTGGCCAGAGTAATGTTCTAGTAAAGTAGAGTTAATGGCCAGAGTAATGTTCTAGTAGAGTTAATGGCTAGAGTAATGTTCTAGTAGAGTAATGTTCTAGTAAAGTAGAGTTAATGGCCAGAGTAATGTTCTAGTAGAGTTAATGGCCAGAGTAATGTACTAGTAAAGTAATGTTCTAGTAAAGTAGAGTAAGTGGCCAGTGTAATGTTCTAGTAAAGTAGAGTAAGTGGCCAGAGTAAAGTTCTAGTAAAGTAGAGTTAATGGCCAGAGTAATGTTCTAATGAGTAGAGTTAATGGCCAGAGTAATGTTCTAGTAGAGTAATGTTCTAGTAGAGTAATGTTCTAGTAGAGTAATGTTCTAGTAGAGTAATGTTCTAGTAAAGTAGAGTTAATGGCCAGAGTAATGTTCTAGTAAAGTATAGTAAGTGGCCAGAGTAATG
>JAULCA010434666.1:0-11125 GCA_032360845.1 Crassadoma gigantea
TGTATAACTATGTACTGTAAAACTAGATAGGGCGCTTTATCAAATGTTGTATATTATTATTAAAAGACATAAATCAAAAGTGCTACGAAGGGGACAGCAGGAAAAAAACGCCCATCAATATACAGACACGTTAGGAACTCTAACGTAAATAATGTTTTTTTCTGGGCGACTACAGTCATGCACGTAACACACAGCGTTGGAGGAATGACGTATTATCATTCTTTACCGGGTTAACTGCCCATCAATACAGGAAGATCACTGCGGCTAACAAATGGTCGACAAACATCTGACTTAAGAAAAAATAGTATGTAATTTCATATTAAACATATAAAATAGCAGTCTTACCAATGTGGTTCACATGTGCTAGATGCTAGTGAAAGAGGAAGCCGGAAAAATATCCACGAGTACTTAATATCGTAATCAAGGTCATGTATTACAGGTAGGACAGAAGTCGCGTGATGTTCGTCAACGGATTACGGTAAAACATTTAGTTTGGGACATCTTGTCAATTCATCATATTTGATCAAACATTTGAATTTTGCATCGTGGTATTTCGTTTGACACGAAATATTGCTGCATAGAATAATTTCATTTCTAGGGTGCTTACCTCCACGGAAACTTTTAAATATCTACATAGCACACGAACGTGTCAGTTCAAACCTATACTTTCCAGGTTTTCGTTAAGAATAATGTCACTGATTGCATCGAACACAAACTGAATGTTATTAGTATCAGTCGCACATGTGAAATGACAGTAAATTTCCTTGTCCTGGCGCCTGTTGGTACTCACAAACTGGAACTGGATGTATGGTGCTGCTTCTTCGAAGTTGTCCTGACCTAAAATGAAATTAGAAAAAAAATTAAACAAAAAATGCTTATCGCCCTTTTTTACGTGTTCAACTGTCTTTATTACTAATTGTGTTTAGCGGTTACATCCGCATTGGGATAACGACTGTATATGATTTTGCTGACTTTTGTGTAACACGACTTTGATTACTGGTTTAAGCAATATTTATTCCATATATCACATATAATAATTACACAGGTTAAGGATTAAGAGGAGCTGGTAAAAAGATTTTAAATTGTATGTAAAGTCATCTCCCTTGAAATGTAATAACATTAAAGAAGTACTTCAAAATAAATTGAATTATTACATATAAATTGTTTAAATTAACAGTTTGTAACAATTCTGACCATATGTATGTATGATTGTTGTCTTGGTACTGTACTTATAACTTTCATACATTTCGTGGTTGGCATAACCTTCAAATATTTCCATTAGTTAAACTTATTTAACGAATCGACATCGTCATTCAAATAAAAAAGTGACGTAATACTTTTGTTTGGAATATGTTTTCATTACACAAATGATAAAACTATACTATTAGATGAATACATGTTACACTATTGTAATAAATATAAAACAATACAATACCTGGATAATCGGAGAAACAAACTGTGAGTGGTGATCGAGTTATCTTCTCCGTGAACAAGTCCTTCTTGTTCAGAAAAAGGATCATAGAGGTCTTCTCGAACCACGTGTTGTTGCAGATGGAATCAAACAGTCTTAAACTCTCACCCATTCGATTCTGTAACCATTTACAAGTTTACATAATTATACAGCTTATTGACAGAGTCATGTTTTATAACTATTTGAAGTTATTATGATTTACATTATTGTATATTCCTCTTCCATATTGCAGAAGTAAGATTTGTTTGTTTAGAGTTTAATGTCCTTGCAACGTTATATGAAGACGGCTACATACGAGAGTGTTGCAATAGTGGAAGTAGACTAATTTCTTTTTCTCCCGTCTCCCCTGCTTCAAAAACACAGAGGTAAACCCTCTATTCCGTAAAGGGGGTGGGGGGTGGGGGTGGGGGTGTGTGGACCAAATCAATCGTGTCTTACGATCATACAGAGGAAGGCGGTATGTTTACTCCTTCCTAGAACCTGCTTTGGTTCGCAGATTTAAGAGGATTTTGATTTGTCGCTTGTAGCAAAATGGTTAAACCGATTCAGACAATGATGGCAGGATGACACAATGGTAAAATGTTGATATCGGATGGCGATATTTTTTCTGTGTTTTTTTTGTATTTCTACGACCCTTATGATACAAGTCATTCAGGGCCAAACAACACTACAAAACAGACATTAACAAAAAGAAATACATCAAACTAAAACTGAATACATTAAGAGTGGTAAATGGAAACATACATCAATGGAAAAATGAATTGGTTTAAAATTAATCATATCCTTTTGTGAGTTTCAAGTTAGTTTAAAATTTCCTATAACATTGGCACAGAAACTGTAAAAAACAATTTTGACTCACTATAAAATTAAACACGCATTGTTTGAAATCACCAGTAATAACAGTTTAGATGCCTTACCACGTCTTGGTCCTCAATTAAAGTCAAATCATATTCACTCATAGCAACAATAAACAGAATTGAAGTCACGTCCTGAAAACAATGGATCCACTTCTTCCTCTCTGTTCGTTGCCCTCCAACGTCGATCATTCTATAAATATAATATTAAAGTCTAATTTATTTTAGTTAGATATCCTAAACTAGTGATTTATTGTCAAATTAATTTTTTTTACGTTTCATGAATTTAAAATATGTACATTGTGTTATCCTATAAATTTCGACAAACATGTTCATGCATGTTTATAAATAAAGCATTAACATGGTAGTAAAATGTTATAAATAGAAGTGATGGCTTTCATTCCTATATACAAATACATGATTGGGACAGTTACATTCTATAATGATAATAGTATGCTGTAATATTTCTAAAAATATACAGTTTTCTCTATGAGAAATCGTATTGATGGTTAGCTTGAACAATGAAGAAATAGCGCTGGTAAAGCTGTTAATGCTTACTTAAAATGCGCGCTTTTAAACAGGAACTTGGACTCGACTATCCCTGTTGTTTTGACTCGCGTCCGTAACACATCCTGTGCGCTCGGTATATATCCGGGCTTGGATATCCGTTCCAATGCATTCAAGTAACTGGTGAGTAAACATAGACATCACATTTAATTATACACACAACTCATGTTTACATGTTGATACGATTATACAGATGGTTTATTGTGCAGTTGTATATTTAGCTGAGCTGAATTTATGGTTCTGTGATGTACAAAACGCACATGATATGGTTTTAATGTTTTGTAAAATGGTGTAACTCGAATTTATTCCGACAAAGTTTACATTAAATATCATGCAGCTTAAATACTGCACGTTTGAAACGTTATGAAGACTTTGATCTAAGACACGTTTCTCTTTTTGATAATTTCTATAGTTATTCAAAACACTAAAGACACGGACTTTTCATTCTTTTGACTTTTAAGTTCAATGAATGACTCCTAGTTGGACAACAGGCCAGTAAAATTCTACTTTCGTTGGCTTCCTGCATATTCAAACTACATTTTCAGAGTGCTTTCTGTCTATCTTCGTGTTCCTGTCAACTATACTATAGAAAATGTTCTCATTGAGGAAGTTGTATTTTTGTATGCGATTAGTTTTGGTTTGGTTTTATTTTTTTATCGCCCTTTTAACACCTAAGATTAGTTGTGTATGCATGCCTGCCAGATGAAGGACATGATGTCATATTTGCCTCTTTTTGGTAGCGTGGATCTGATGCCGACTTTATAGTACTCTCTCGCTGAAATACTATGCCGAAGGCACCTAACGCAGCATTCCACCCGGTCACGTTATATTGACAACGGGTCAATCGGTTGTTGCCAATTTCCTAGTTTTTGAACGCTAAGCAGGGAATAACAGCTCACATTTTACGAATTTTGGTGCGTCCCGGCCCGTAGACAGAGCCCGTTGCTCTTACACCTGGGCGAACGTTCAAAATTAATGCCAAATGTGATGTATTGCCAAATAAGGCGTTAGGAAATTAAAAGTAGTTTTGAGTTAAGAAAATATTAATTTCACAACTATTATAATGGGTGCAGCAAATTTATGTTGGTCGCTTTTTAGTCTCCAAGAAGAGGGCACAACAGCAAATCCGTAATTCTGCAGGGGGTCCCCAAATAGGTCACCTATTACGATACACGCAGTCGATAACAACAGGCGTACTGAATTCTGTTTTTGATTCCCTACTTGTATGGATGTTTGTATTGTTATATGTGGTAAGAGTTTGTTATTACATAGGGTGGGTGGTGGCTTCTTTTTTAAGACGAGATTCCGTTTTGTACGTGATAAAAGTTTAGTACTGTAGTGGGTGTTTGTTTAAAGCAATCTAATACCAAGTGTTTTTATTGTAAACGGTTTGTGATACAAAATGTAAAATATGCAAACTGTTTAAACCAGCGAAATCGTAATAACACTTCGTAATAATAAAGGGAATAAGTTGGCTGATTTTATACAAAGGTAACTTAGAACACACCAATGTTAATACAAAAAAATAACGACAAAGTAAATCACATTTCTGTTGAAGTATTAAACAATCTGTTCTTGTGTGACTCACTATTCTGCAGAATCGTTGAGTTGGTATTCCCGGGAACGACTGACACAGGTCTGGACTCCCCCGTCACCCCATAACCGTTGTAGGATATCCGCTACAGGACTCAGGCCTCCATCCATGTTATACTCAAATAAATGGCGCGCATCTTCCTGGTTGAAATAACATGTAATAACGATAACATTCAGTAAGGACAATTCAGATAAAGAATTTCAAGATTTGTTTTCTGATTAGTTATCGATAGAATTAAGAAAGGCGTACCTTTAACAAACAGCACATATGATTCTAATAAGATTTAGAACAATGACCATCGTGAGGAAAACAAACAAAAGGGTAACTGTCTTGTTATTAGACAATATTTTTTTCTGCATTCAAAAGACTGAAGAAGATGGTTTAATAAAACAAATTATCCTCGCAAGAGAGGGATTTTCATTTGATTATCATTCTGATTGTTTTGGTTTGGTTAAATTTTGTTCAAAGTCCTATCAACAGCTTTGGTTATATAAGGACATTCCAATATGGCTGCCACATCAAACGTTACATGATGGACATCTAATCTTATGATATTTACAAGTTTAAAAGTTTTTTTCCCTGATTTGTGACTTTTATTTGGCTTTAGCTTAGTGTGCATATACCTCAATTCTGTTTGAGATTACTGGAGGGTTATTATTTTGTAACAGAGATTGTTTTATGTTAACGGAATGCATTATTGAATTTGATATACAGTTTGGTGTGGCAGCCATATTGGAATGTCCTTAAGGAAGTACCTCTATAACAGCTGTCTATGCGTGTATGTGTTTATGTCTGCTGGAAGTAGAATAAGTTCGTGGAATTGCCTCCTTGTGATAGCGCGGATATGATGCCGACTTTATAGTGCTACCTCACTATGCCAGAGGCACCCAGGACAGCATTCCATGCCGTGTTTATCAGTTTGTAAACACACATTTTCGAAAATACATGTAATTTTGATTTGAGGTGTGAAAATAAATGTATGCCATTTGTTCTGATTTTGTGGAAGAGGTTCGTTAATAAACGTACATGTATGCATTATTATTGTTTTACATTTTGTAAACACACATTTTCGAAAATACTCTAAATACATATCATTTTGATTCGAGGTGTGAAAATAAATGTATGCCATTTATTCTGATTTAGAGGAAGAGGTTCGTAAATAAACGTACATTTATGCATTATTATTGTTTTACGTTTTGTAAACACACATTTCAGAAAATATTCTAAACACATGTAATTTTTATTCGAGGTAGGAAAATAAATGTATGCCATTTATTCTGATTTAGAGGGAGCGGTACGTTAATAAACATTTGCATTTTTGTATGATGGGCTAACCGACAACATTGCCTGCGCAGGACGTACACATGTACATTACGCCGAAGACATGCCAGTGTTCCATTTTATTTAAATCGTTAGAAATAACATAAACTATACAAAGCTTACGACAAACAAAGACGGCGACAAACAAAATGCTATTATCAAAGTAAGGGGTAGAATATTCTTCATGCTTAACGAAGGATGCAGTATTTTTCCAGAATGGAGGATTGTGTAACACCCCTCTAATGGAGATCCTGTTTCACTTCACGAGTGATTATAATGCTACTGCATGAGCACGGAATGTTGTTTATAATCTGACGACAACTATCACAATTCATTCTCAAATACCGGACTAGGTAGTTATACTGACAGCGTATGCGGGATCCTGGAAGTCTATCTTCAGATCTCCCATAGCCCTGATGATGGTGGTCATGGACTGGTAAATGTTGCTATACACCACTGGTCGGTATTCCTCACACTCCTGTGCCGAATATCCTCGGTCATGTATGATTCTGTAATGGGAACATTCCAAGGAAATGAGAACACAATCAACCAAAGCAAAATAAAACGACCTACGTAGATCAATTAAGCAGATGTGATTAACTTGATCCATAACCTATTAAGCTTTCTCAACAACAATTTAAATCCTGGCATGTTTATTGTTTACAGTTTTATATTGGTTATTGGTACTTAACGTTGTTGTTGATTCTTATTTTGGTTAGAGAATAAAGAAAAAAAAAACCTAAGATCACTTAAAACAATGATGATCAACTTGCATCATAATGTATAAATGATGAGAAAGAAATATTTTTAACCTTGCAATGGTTATTTCTACTTGTTTACAAATTGGCTATTGTCTATTTGTACGTCACGATATGTTTACTATGTCAACACAGAAACAATGGATACGCGTATATACTGGCAAATATGTAATAAATACGCATAACATATCCAAAAGAAGTCGAATGATAGGGAAAAGGCTGATGCATTAATGAATATTTCGTGAACGTAGGAAACGAAATAAAACACACATAAACACGGGCTGCAAGGTATCTAAATTTACCTCTCTGTCCTATTTGATTGGTAAAATTATACATTACAGGAAAGCTAAGCGGACACTTACTTCATCTGTTTTAAAATTGTACTCTTCCCAGATTCACCAGCACCTGGAATGGAAATGAAATGTGTTTGATGACGATGCATTGACGACAATAGCTATTATTGTAAAGTAATCAAAATTATCTAAATTTCGTTTCCATATCATTTGAGATTTGTAAAACTCATGCTGAAGTTTTCTTTATTTGTCGATAAAGCCTCACTTAAATAAATGCATCACCTGTTTGTGTGTGATAATCATCTTTGATATCTCTCATCGTTTCAAATATGATTTAACGTTTTGTATAATTGACAAACTACGAAAATTGGTAAATCATAGGTGAATACGAAAGTTTGCTTACAAAAGTGAATGAAATAAAAATTTAAAAAAAACTTCCAATATTTCAAGAATAACAGGGTCCAACTTCACTTAACTACAGGGCCTAACTAGAGAACGTCACTTTACTGCAAGACCGATAAGGTCAGATGATTTCTTATGTACCAAACATGGAGAGCTAGATGGTATCCTATCCTGTTTAGTGATATTTAAAAATGAAATCCATAATTCTATTATATATATACTATGACACATATTTTTAATGTCACTTCAGCTAATTAAGAGCGAGTATTTGTTAATTATTTTTTCTTTATCATACACAAAATGTCACAAAAATGCTTAATAAAATAAAATCCAGGTATAAGAAACAATTGTTTACTACATCACAGCAGTTTATTACGTGTTACCTCCCTTCAGCCTCAATGGCGGTTCGTGCTAACAAGATATACATGATTTTAATTACTTCGCAAGCACACATTTTATAGTTATTTACTACATGGATATATTCATTTATCATTAGTATTATACGATAGTTATGTGATTAATGTTATTTAAGAATACATCACATGGCCTGTTTCCTGTGGTAAGAGAGTGGGACAGTTGTATCACTTACAACATTACATATGCGCTAATCGTACACACCCGTTGCTCGTTTTAGAGTCGTACACTACACAGTCATTTTCACATGTGCATATCCTAGGCTTTAGGCGTGAGCATATCATTTCCCTAATACTTAACAGGTTTTACTAGTTTAGTTTCATAATGAAACGGAGACTTCTGCGCGAGCACGTTGATATCACGATAACAACATACATACTTCACATAGTTAATGGGCTAACATGGGAATGGAAGAAATTACCATCATTGAAACTTCCCCATGACATCATGCTTAAAACTTTTTCATGAGAAGATAAATAGAATGCTAAATAACAAAAAAACGTCCAAAGAATATTTCTAAGCCAACCATGATGTCAAAAGCAGGTGTCCAGTATAGGGGGCTACTTTAAAGTAGATGCAACTCAACAGGTGTCTAGCATTATACTGTTTTAGAGACTAATGTGACCATATCAAATAATAAAATATGTCGGTGTCATGCACAATTTTAATATAATAATTGTATTCGCATATTCAAATGGGCACACCATACGTACAATTCATTGTAAAACCCAAACTATTGTGGGAATGGAAATGTTTAATTATAACAGAGTAACAAACTAGAAAAGACAATAAAGCATGTGCAGGAAAGTAAGCGTTAATAAAGTATACTTTACAAACTTGTGTGGGATATTAAGGATTTATATAACGTAACAAACTAGCACGAGCAAGGAGGGTTCAATTTATAATTACAGCAAGTGAGAGGAGGTAATATCAAAACATTACAAACCGGTGTGGGGAAAAACTGTGTTATAAAATCTAGAGGGAAAAGATAGTTCAACATAGCGCAAGAACTGTGTATGAAAGGTTTATTCGTTATAACGTAACAAGAGTGAAAAACAAGGAATGTTCAATGTCACGTCACAACAAGTGTGAGAGAGGTTTACAAATAATGTAACAGCAGGTTTGGGAAAGGAAGGTTTAATGTAACGCCACAACAGATGTGGGAGAGGAAGGTACAATGCAACGTATTATTTGTTGGAGGAAAGAAAGGGTTCTTATTAATGCAACAACAGGTTTGGGAAAGGAACGTTCATCGTAACGTCACAAAAGGTGTGAGAGGAAGGTACAATGTAGGGAAATATCAGATGGAGGAAAGAAAGGGTCCTTATTAATGTAACAACAGGTTTGGGAAAGGAAGGTTTAATGTTACAGAACAACAGGTGTGGGAAAGGTTTCTTATTGACGTAACAACAGAAGTGGGATTGGATGATTCAATGTTATGTAACATCAGGTATGGGAAAGGTTACAACAGGTTTGGAAAAGGAAGGTTCAGTGAAACATTACAAAAGGTGTGAGAGGAAGGTACAATGTAACGTTATATTAGATGGTGGAAAGAAAGGGTTCTTATTAATGTAACAGTAGGTGTGGGAAAGGAACATTCATTGAAACGTCCCAAAAGGTGATAGAGGAAGGTACAATGTAACGTTATCTCAGATGGAGGAAAGAAAGGGTTCTTATTAATGTAACAGTAGGTGTGGGAAAGGAACATTCATTGTAACGTCCCAAAAGGTGATAGAGGAAGGTACAATGTAACGTTATATCAGATGGAGGAAAGAAAGGGTTCTTATCAATGTAACACTAGGTGTGGGAAAGGAAGGTTCAGTGTGACATGACAAAAGGTGTGGGAAAGGAAGATCCAAAATAACATTACAACAGACGTGGGAAAGGAATATACATAACAAAGCAACAAGTGATTGCAAAAGGGAGGGTCAGTCCACATGTAAATAACAAGCACGGGAAAGGAAAATTTTAAATAACCCAATTACAAACGAGGGATAAAATAACTTAGTAACAAGTGCGGCAAAGGAAGGGTCGACTTGCGGATAAAGGGCAGAAGTAGGGAATGAATGTCGATGTATAAACTTAACCCTACTTTGTAGCTTGTATATTACGCATGCTGTATTATTTCCTTGTGGGTAAAGTGCCTCGCTGTATATGTCCGGAAGTCCGCCTCATAGTGTGTATTTAGGTGTAGCTTTTTCAGCTAGACAAGTTAGTATACCATGAATCAGGCAATGTTTACACAGTTTGACATTATAGTATGCATTATTGTTTCGGTATATTACACCATTTCAGATTTATGACACAGATACACGCATGAATTTGGACCTAAAAGATAAACGTCTCCCAATGTAAAATGTTACCACTGGGAGGGTGGTCATATTCAGGATAACACTTCAAGTGTCTCTCATATCCAAGCCCCTAATACTGTGTTGGATAGTAAGAGGGGTGTGGAGAGGAGAGGAGTGCCATCGGTCCGAATATCATCACATCATTCCATAGTCCAGAACTGACCTATTGTATTTGAAGAATAATTGGCATTTGTACGTGAAATTACAGATTTGTATGGAAATTAAGAGGAGAAAATTGGGATTTAACGCTGTATTATCTCTTGAATTAGATGTTTATTAATTTGATTTGATCAAATCTAAGCGACCTCAAAACTATATGTGTATATTTTTATATATATTATAAATGCAGAAAAATGATCATTACGGACGAAGAAATAATGTAAAAAGACCAATTCTCTGAAAGAATGTTACATAGTATACATATTGTAAACATTGTATTTATCAATGAGTAATTTGTATACGGATTGACCTTCATTTGAAGGCGTAAACGTGTCTTCAACGTAACAATAGCAGTCGACAACGAAGGTTCAACATAATGTAACAACAGGTGTGGGAAACGAAGGTTAAAAAAAGCATAACAACAGGTGTGGGGAAAAGAATGTTCAATGTAACGTTACAACAGGTGTGGGAAAAGAATGTTCAATGAAACGTCACAACAGGTGTGGGAAAGAAATGTTCAATAAAACGTCACAACAGATGCGGGAAATAAATGTTCAATATAACGTCACAACAGGTTGTGGAAAAGAAGTTCAATATAACGTCACAACAGATGTGGAAAAAAAAGTTTAATATAACGCCACAATAGGTTTGGGAAACGAATGTTCAATGCAACGTCACAACAGGTGTGGGAAACGAATGTTCAATGCAACGTCACAACAGGTTTGGGAAAAGATGGTTAAATATAACGTCACAACAGGTGTGAGAAAAGAATGTTCAATATAACGTCACAAAAGGTTTGAGAAACGAATGTTCAATGCAACGTCACAACAGGTTTGGGAAAACAATGTTTAATATAACGCCACAATAGGTTTGGGAAAAGAATGTTCAATGCAACGTCACAACAGGTGTGGGAAAAGAATGTTCAATGCAACGTCACAACAG
>JAULCA010434677.1:0-11125 GCA_032360845.1 Crassadoma gigantea
TTATATATTACATATACAGCCCCAACCAATTCCTTATATATTCCATACATGTAAAAATTTTGAAAGTACATGATACATACAAACACATAAGCCAAAACTCCTTTGAATTCGCTAGTACTCAAAGAGTTTAGTCATATTCTAGTAATGACATATTTTATTTTATAAAGTAAGTATGACCAACCAAAATCTTGAAGCATTATATATTCTTGTATTAACGAAAAGGAATGTTTTCCTGATTCTACAAGATTACCTACCACAATATGATTCCTGATCCAGGTTAAGTTCTGTAAACTATTGGTCCAGTACCTAGGTTCTGTAAAAGATCAAATACAACATTAGGTTACAGAGAAGTACAGAAAAAAACCATTGTGATAAAAATTGAGCATTATTTTTTCAATGCATTGTGCAATATCAATTTATCATTTAGCAAAAACAAAACAATAATTATTTCTATATTTGAACCAATGACAGCACAGACAAGTGTGGACAAAGAAAATATATACATGTATAGTATCTAACATGAAACCGTTTAACATGTTCCATTTTTGGCGATTAGCGTCATAAAATAGCACCTCCCTTCCCTCATTAAAACCCTCCCCATACTCTTCACACATTGAATAGCCATGATCAGACCAAGTAAGGATATTATTTTCTTCTATAAAAATCTCTGTAATATCTCTGTCTTTCATTCCACCCAACTTACTTAGTTTATGCACTTAGTAGAAAGTCACTCTTTTACTTTATTATATATTTATGGGAATTTAATGCATTGTACCACTACATATATCATTGTATATGCAAAGTATTTATAGCACAAAGACATTTGTGTCTATTGTTGAATAAAGAATACATATTCATACAATTACCAATTAACATACAACATATAACTCTTATAGAAAATGCATTATAAACTAACAGGTTCCAGCATACAATACACATGAATTCATCTTCCTACTATCTTTCTCCACTTTTGCTGGTGGGGGGGGTCTACTGAAAAGTATCGTCGAGGAGGAGACAAGTTTACATATGTGTTAGCAGGAGAGACCAGAGGACAGATGACGCCGGGCAAAAAAAAATGCATTGCTATGTAATATATGTTTTGGTAAATGTGATGTACATGCAAGACATTGACACGATTTTCATCAGATTGCATGCCTTACATTGGCAACTGGTGTTAGTACGATGTATGTTTTACAGAACGATTTATTTCAGTGATAGACAATTGAAAACCAAAGAAGTTCAGGCAGACGTATGCAAATTCAACGAAAGTAACTGACATGGGATCTATGTTCAAAATACAACCAATTTGTTTGAAAATATATTTATTTAATACATGTGATTTAGACCAATCAGAAAGCTAGGATTGTAGTTTTACACAGGCTTCAGAGGTGTTGACAATAGGCTGCAAACTGTGTTACGTTTAGCCTAAAAAGGAGTGAAAATTTCATGCAATTCTAAATTACGAGGTAAAGTTAGATTTATTCCTTTTTTAGAAATATACATACGGTAAGCAGAAAGTTCTACGTCTCTGACATAGGTTATTGATATCTTTGTCAATAATGAAAAACATCTCGATCAATTCCCAAAGCTTACTTTGTGAGTTTTGGAAATTACACAACACACACATTTAACAGCAGGAGACTCTGTTTATACCTGTGCCCGTGTGTGATATCAAAGCAGATGGTACCTGACAGGTACACTGTGTGTCGTCCAATTATCCAATTAACTGGACAATGTTTAGTTATCACTAAATGATCATATAAAGAGCTAGCATAATGAACGCACGGTCGAAGCATCCCGGTATATTCCAATAAGGCTGTTTCAAAAGCGTTGAACTTGTGACGTCACAGATGAGTGCTACTCAGAACGAGGCGATCGCCGCTGAGGCAAAGGTGTGTTTTTCAGAAAAATCGCTATATCTCGGAAAAGAGGGACGTCACTTTTTTTTGTGTACTATCAAGTTTGTTCATAGCATACATAACATAGCAAATCGTTCAGGGTACACTTTAACAAAAGAAGAATAGTATCAGATTATGGATGCAAGTCAACTCTCCTCAGTTCTAATGCCTACTTTATGAATAGACATGTTCTTCGTATAATCTTTTTAGCTATTAGTTTACAATCATCGAAGATGAATAGGCCACGTGGTCTACAAGTACTGCCTCATCAGGGATCAAGGGGGGGGCAACTCTTACTGAAACAATATTGGTCGACTTCAGCTGAGTTACCGTGGAGAGTGGATAACGAAGGTCTATATCTGATGTGATGTGTACCTCTACTTTAACTTGTACTCTGTAAATCTAGGTTCCAGTAACACTGTCAACTTACTTTACACATACTCGCAGTAAGTAACAAGGTTATTTTAGACTTTTACACTACACTCAGAAAATTAAAATTCAATGATAATCTAACATGTTACCCAGGGATGATTTACACAGAAAGGCTTTAGAAGCCTATCAAGTATCAACTTAAATAATAAACGACATATTATTTGTGTCTAGTATGTAAATATTTCAGTACATACCGAGATAGATGCGGAACACTCCATCCATGTAGTGAAGTCCTAAGGGTCCCAGGAACAGGATCTATAGGGGGAACAACAACACGATACAATTATTATTGTAGAACTGTATATTTTTCAACCTACAAAAGGGCTTTATATGGTTACAGATCTTGTTCGTCATGCTGCATCCAAGAAAAATTTAAGCCAATCATAATTCAAATTTATTAGAATTAAGACAAAATAAAAGCTTTTTCGGCTTCCACTACTTAAAGGTACATGTAATTCAGTTTGTATCAAACTGTTTAAATACAAACTGGTATGCTCCGATCAATCACTGCACTATAATTTCTCATGAATTAGTAAAATATCTATCCTAACCCGAGACTCAATATTTTGGATACTACTCATGTTATTTAATTAGCAAGTTCATAAAATTGTACTTGGGTTGGTTGGTAGTATAGCATTTAACATCCTATCAACAGCTTAGGTCACTTAAGGATGTGCAAGAAACCTAATGATGGATATAAGTATTATATTTTAGAGTCTTAGTGTCAGTAGTTTTTTTTAACTCTCTGGTCTGTGAACATACCATTGTAAGGACTAGTGGAAACAGTAAAGCTGGCAGGAATCCATGAAACCTCACACCGAGCCACACCACCAAGTCGTGGGCCTGTAAAATATGAGACAAATTCATTAGTAGTATTTTACGTCAGGAACGTATACAAAATGTTTTTAATTCAAACTAATTTTAAAATAAAGGTAAGTATTTTTAAAACAATATTGTTACTTTTCTATGTTTTAGATACATAAAGTTTGCAGTCAAATTCCGAAAGGATTCCAATTATATGAGGACAATTATTTAGTTGTCATGCAACTCATGAATTGGGCTTTTTCACACAAGCTTTTTTTTCTTACTCAATGTTTTTCAGGACAGCAATTTACCTACAATAATTTCACTTACCATACTTCTAAAGGTATTGGATATTTCTGTCTACATCGGCACAAACTTTAATTAGACTTGAAAGGAATTTTGGTATTGAAATATTTATTGAAGTGTGACATTAAGAATTTAATTTAATTTCTTCAGGTTAATAACTTTCTACAAAGTGAAAAAACTGAATTACATTTAATAACATTGATCCAAACTGAGTATTTTAGAGGAAATAATTAAATTATAAGTAGACTACATTCAGGAAGTTAATGTACATTTTACACAGGAGTTATTTGTAATATTAACACACAACTAATTTTCAAAGGTGAAATCCTATTTTACTAATGGTAAGGTCAGCTTGACATATTTATATGCACAGTGATAAATCTACATGGGAGTCCTGGGTCCTGCACCCACTGACTTTGGATATGATCAACAGAATTTCTGAAAAAAAATAAATTTAACATGGTGGGACCCATACCTTTTAACAATATAGTGGTAAGAAAACCAAACTAATTGTAGATTGATCATTGTATACATTTCCAATATGCTTCATTCACAGACGATTCAGCACCAACAGTGTGTAACTAACCTCTTCACTTTCTGAGTATGTTCCAAAGCACCTCAATAACAGTGGAATAATCAAAGATATAACACCAACACTCATAAATCTTCTTTTGATCGTTACTGGATCATCTCTGTGAACAAACAAAAGTAAAATACAGGCACCATTGATCAAACCTTATTAGGGCCCGATTACTTACAGTACAAGAACTTGAATCACATACTTGCCAACTCTCCCCTATTTTAGACAGGCTCCCAATTTTGAACACTAAAATTGAGCATTTCTATTTTTCATGATCTATGATTTGATCTGAAAGAATAGTTCCAAAGATGCCATTTTAAAGTATTTTTTTTTTCAACTTTGAGTAAGAGTTATCAATCTCCCCCCATGAATATTTATATTAAAAGTGTTGGAAAATATGGAGTCAGGTTCAGTGTCAGTTTGGATTCTTGTTCATCTCGGTAAGGAGATGTTCCAGTATTTGTACAAGATCTTGCAAACACCTAAAAAGCTGTATCCGTTCCACAGTGAGGTAATTATATAAAGGCATAATTATGTATACAACATATATAGTATTAAGATATTGATTTATAGGGTTTCCTCATCTTGTGACCATCTTTAGTCTGTAATATGTGAACGTCTTGGAGATCTTGAAAATGAAGGCTTAACTATACACCAATTAATGATTTCCGGTCCTTTAGCCCCAGTTTCCTCTGGCCCTGACACCAGACTAAGACATTTTGACAGATAGATGTCTGGTCATCTATCTGTCAAAATGCCTAAGTCTGGTTCAGGGCCAGAGGAAACTCGGGCTACCAGTCCTTATGAGAAGAATCAAACTTCGACTATGAATCAAAATGTAATCTTGTAATAAGTCTCCAAGTAGTACTAATATTAATACCCGGCCTCCTCTGCCCCGGCAGGCCACACGACGCAATATTAAAAACAAATCTTGTCGTCAGAAAGCTACGTTATCGCAGCTAGTCTCCATGGTCCTGCAACCGGATCCTAGAGAGTAATATTTCATAAAGAACCCTGCTCGTTTGAAAGAAGCCAAAGAAAACACATTCTGTCAAAGAAACACTAATCGTGATCGATAGAATTTTTAGAAACGATATGCCGGTTTGGGGATTGATGAGGAAGGTAATCTACAAAGAAATAACCATGGCCGAATTTCGTTTATTACGATCCAAATGAACCGGTTGGACTAAAGTTGTTCGTTTAAGAAATAAGGTCGGACCTAATACTGCTGCTTTCAGACCGAGACGAGCATTGACAACGCCTTGCAAGTCCTGCATATAAATGTGCATGTCCGCCAAAATTAATATCCGAAAATGTTACATTACATTCAAAAACAGACAACCGGTTGAACCGGATACGCGAAGGGGGCGCTGGATATTGCCTAGGAAAAAACTTAAAATGGATGATTCAAAAAGGACATTCAATAGTGTTTAAATCTAAAACATAATGTCTAAAACAAATAGCTTAGGTGAACACGTTTTCACTTTTGACGAGTCAGAACAACTTTTTTGGAGTCTAACTGTTACATGTAATTCTGGTTTGTCATCTGGATGACTGGGACATATCGCTCGTGTAAATATTCACCTGTTTTTATGTAATGCGTCTGTCCAAATATACAAACTACCGACATATATACATGCAAACAACAGACATAAGAGAACTGACTGCCATCCCGCAATCGCAACAAACACGATAGGCGCCATTCTTATAATACTGTAAACATTCGCGTCTTTTTTAAAAGGAAACTTTCACTAAGGGAGATAACTCGTGTCTGACGGGCACCTGTTGCGTTCAATATAGCCACGGAATTCGATTAGATCTAAGTCCGTAATATAGCCAAATAAATTATGAAACAAATAAAATTTAATTCAAAAGCGCGTTATGATGCATCCACAATATACTATTTTTTAACAACAGCAGTGGATAAATGCCATTCGGTGACCCACGGGCTTATTGTTAAGTATAATCTAATTCCGTGGGTGAACGCAAGACGCCAATTATTCATATACTGTACGTCTTTGGTCCGTGATTGACAAAATTACACGTTGTTAATTTATTAACTACGAAGAATGGATAATCACATCTAAACTGCATATTTTGAAGTTATTGTTCTCTTCAATTGCTTATTATAATGATTTGAAAAAATCATTTAATTTTCAGGTAATTAAATAATTGTAGAGCATATCAGTTATTAACATATATTTAAATTTAATTATATTTCTACCATAGTACACGTTCTATAAGCATAGGTGCCTATACATGTAATAAGAATTGATATCTTTAAAAGAAAATATATGCACAGTACTGGTTGAGGTTAAAGGAATTCTTCTATTCATAATTACGTTGACTGCATATGTAGTGTAATTGACAAGAGTTATATTTACATAATGATCGTGACGCAGTTGCATGTGTATATTGCTGTAGATCTCCTTTTTACATGATTACTTCAATACTGGGCTTGGCTGCATTAATTGCCATTCAAATAATTGTATTTAAGCTTTTGGTTGGGACGATTTATCAAGTTTCAAGTTGAAGTTTATTGTTTTCCTCAGATACATTACAATGCACAACATGAGGTTTCAGCTCATAATAACATATGTATAATGACAAAATGGATGGCAAGTAAGCAAAACGGTATGCATGATTCATCATATATTGCTTTTAGTACTTAAGCATTTTTTCCAACAAAAGACGAATTCCATTAAATATTGTAGTATTGCAAAATGACAACAGACCACTCATTTTCATTTGAGAGGGATTTCTTCTATAGTACAAAGGAATGTATTTTTGTCTAAGCTCTACAGTTTTTAAATTTGTACAATTGAATAAATAATGTGAGTGCATTTTCGGTCATGTTTTGGAATATTATGCCACCTACCTCTTTCGATGGGAAAATTTATGTTAGAGCATCTAAATTTTGATAATATTGATCTGTTTTTTTTAGAGAGATGAGTCAAATGAGGCTCAAGTTCAAGTTTCTTTTTAAAGTTACCATAGAGCTCACCTCGAAATGAATTTTGAATGTCTGCATGCCATCTTTGTAAGATTTTTCGCCCTGCCTTACACCAACTAGACAAGGGAATAACTCAGATCTGGTGTTTTTCAATTCTACACATGCTTTTATGTTTTCATACATATTTTTGATAATAGAAAAACATTTGCCTCAATTTTTGCTTTTGTGCATTTGTTTGGAAAGTCCTACTCTCCAAACCGTATCAAATGCCTTTCTAAAATCAATAAAAGTCGTATACTGTTTTTTGTTGCTGGAAAAATATAAAGATAACAGCGTGTGCTATTGTCCACCGTTGAGTGACCTTTACGGAAACCTGCTTGATTTTGCGAGATTATATTATGTTTGTCTGAGTAGTAATTGAGCCTGTTATTCAAAATCAATTAGCAAAGCGCGTGTCCCGACAATGAAAACAAAATATTTACATTTATGTGGGTGAAAATGTGTTTCAAAACATCTACAACAAAGATATATTGAAGAATATTTATTTTTTAACAAGACTGGAAATTTTTAGAAGACAGACTCTTAGCAAGGTGCATATGTAAATGAGATATATAATAGAAATAACCATTTTATCAATACAATGAAATGTGGACGAGGGTAAAGAAATAGTTCGTCGATATAGTGTGTACCATGTTGTCACGCACTTCTGTCAAAGGACATTAAACCCCACACATGTTAGATCTAACTTTAATTCCCTAACATTGATGGAATGTAGTAGCAGTATGCTTTAACAGGTAATATCTAACTGGGTCAATACCTGCACATGTACCCTTTAGTTCCTTATCAGTTTTAGTTCAAACATATTTTATTGCCAAAATAATGACAACAGGATTGGGCACAAGTTATTACAACATTATGTATGCCCTTTCCTCAAATATGTACATAAAATTTACAAAAATGGCACAATTGGGTATCATGTAATATGTTTAATAGTAGCATTGAAACAACAGAAATAAGAAGAAAAAGAACAACATGAAACAGTCTAACAAATAGAAGTATAAAATGCTTTACGAATTAAAACCTACGCCTGGCCTTTATTCATTTTTGCACGTTACGTAAAATATATATAATTATTTTGTTGAGAAGACAGATTCGGAACACAAGATATATCTAAGGCGATTTCATTTACATAATTCAGATTTTGAAACAATTCAAACCTCTGGGGTGTATAAACTGGACATTCAAAAAAGAAATTATAGGCTATTTCACAAGGAGATCCACAGACAGTTAAAATCCCCGTCATCTAGTTTTAAAGGTTCGCTTCCGATTAAGTATTTAATTCTTGTTCGTTTTTTTTATTATTTTAATATTATTCTATTATATAAAATGTCACTTGTACACGACTGAATAAAAAAAATCGAAATCGATTGGACATGCGCCGCGTAGTCTCTGCGACTAGGCGTTTTATATATAATTAATATTCTTATTTTTTTTATATGTTTATAAATTTATTTAGTTTTTAAAATGTTACCATTGAAGTTCGTGTGTTGCGGGGGGTATGAGATATGCCGTGATAGCTATCATGTCATTCACAAAACTAAATCTAGCTTTGTACGTGTAATGTTTGCTTAGTCAAACAGTTATAGATTTTTTCAGTAAACTCGGCGTTATCTAGGATATGAACTGACCGTTATCTTCGAAGCGAACCTCTCCCCACAAATCTGCTCGGTCAACGTGGCCTTGTACCATGAATGACATTTTCTCGATAACAGTCGAGGGTGGTGACCGAAAGCCTTGTTAGTTTTACGATCTGTTCCACTATTATTTTTACTGTCCATTTCTTATTAAAAAAACTTTTATATATTGTTATGCTGATTGACTATTTTTCCTTACACCAAAAATAAAATATGTTAATATTGTTTTTTTATCAGTATTTCTTTATTTCCTCCAAATTGAAGAGTTACAAGAACATATATACAAGTTAAAGATCAATTCATAATAAAATATAAACATGTACAAAAATATAATATCAAGCATAAATCATTAAGACAGGTTTTTTTTCCTCCGTCAGTGATCAAATTTGTTTTCAGATATAACAAGCATTTCATAACGATTTCATCGATGATACAACTTCATCATTTTGTCAACCGAGATCGCACAAGTCAAAACAAAGTTTTCATAATCTAAACAAATAGTTGTGATATGTTATGTTTTGTTATTTTTTTTTAACGAATTTAATGTTTAATAAAATGAATTCCACACACGTACATGCTTGGGGTAGCTATAGATTATTTGTTTTACAATTAGCTTTGTGCTCACCTTTCAATGATAAATTTACGTTGTGAACAAGTTCAATTGTAAAACTAAATTTGTATATAAGATATATCTTTAGAAGCATGGCTTTGTCACCGAGTTATAAGCCCGTGTTTATTAAGGAATCTTCTTGCTCTTACCGCATGGCCCCTTTGTTTGATATCAGTATAGAACGATTACCCGACTGCAGCGCACGAGCATTCAAATACTAACGTGTCAAGAGCACGTGCACAGGTTAGTATTTGGTTATCAACCTGCGCTCGTATCAACCCTAATTCAATGTGGCATAATCGAAAAACAAAACAAAAAACAATAAAATATACAAGGTTCATTTTTAATTTGTCACAGCATCTCATTTGTTACAACTGTTGGTAAACATTTATAGTGAAACTAGACGATTCAGAAATCACTTTGCACTAGATACCCAAATCTTTTACTTTAAAAAAAAAGAAAAAAAACATTAATAGCATATCAAATCTGGGAATATACCGTGGCATATTATATATCCACTCAAATATAAGAAATATTGTAGTTATTTATGGCTCTTTAGTCCGATATCTCTTACTGTAAGAAATAAATTGTTGTATCTTGTACATATATAATCTGTAACATATATCCTATACTGTATCTTAAATTTAACTCCGTAAGAGGTTCCTGTGTGTACTGTACATATTTGCAAATGCCACGCTCTATTTAAGCCTTTGCCTTTTCATATTAATTTGAAAACCGTACCTGCATCACAGCGGATAGCTCCTATCTCTGAGGGACCTGCATGGTCTAACATGTCTGTCAAATCTACTGCATCATTGAGGGTTTGTAAAACAGTACTTTTTTCGCCATCCGGTACGTGACAAAATGTATTTTGGGTAATAAAATATATCTTCATTATCACTGCCATTGATGTAATCCTCGTACATATGCAAATATTGGCTCAAAACAGAGTCCGAATCCTAATCGGCGTCCATTATCATAATGATAACTGATACACGTAATCAGATTCGAACGAAAAAAAGCTCTCGCTCGTGCAGAAGAAATAGCCAATCAAATTTCAGATTGAATGTCTTTGTTATGAAAAAAAAAATCAAAAAGTGTTCCCGTCGGGATTCGAACATACGATATAGAGCTGCTGGAGTTGTACGGCCAATGCGCTAACCATTCGGCCACTCCACCACGCTAAGTCAGATATCGAACATCTTTTTGCATTCACACGTTGCACGAGCCCATAAGTTATGGGGTGTTCTCTGGGTGCCAACATATTTACCAACAATAGGCAGATTTTGTTTTATGATAAAATGGCAAGTGAATTATATACTATTTCATATAAAGGCTGATTCACCTGAGATTTACCTGTGTTTCATACCACACTTTTTCTCAGATGACCATTGCTTCAATATATCTGGTCAAAATCTTAAAATGTTACGTCTTTTTAAAAAATATTCAATAAATAAAAATAACATATAATATATGAAATAACAGTGAAATATTCCTATATTGAACGGAATATACAGTCCCTAACCATTCCTTTGTTATTAGTGAAGATTAAAAGTTATATAATAGAAACATTTTTTTATGAGGGAGCACATATATATGCTTGATGAAGGCTGTAATGTTTAAGCACAAATGAACGAAAATTTTCTTAAAGTTAAATGCCTGAAAATTAAGTTATAAAATGCTAAAAAGCAAATAAACGGGTAACAGAAATGTACGAAAATAATTGGAAGTAAAGAAACATTCCCCGCCATAAAAAATAAATGCTGGTTCTATGAAAAGATTCTGATTATTTTCAAGATGAAGAAGGCTGAAGTAACATCTGCACTTCTGTTGACATAAATGAGAGTT
>JAULCA010434699.1:0-11124 GCA_032360845.1 Crassadoma gigantea
ATTCACCCATGGATGCTTCAGACCAAATATGGAACGAATCCTTTCATTCCTACAGAAGAAGAAGGATTTAAAAAAAAATGCTGTTTCTCCTATTTGGCCCCGCCTCTCAGGCCCCTGAGAGGCCAGACCCAAGGTTTATACAAAATTGATTTCCATTCACCCAGGGATGCTTCAGACTAAATATGGAACAAATCCTTAAACTTCTACAGCAGAAGAAGCATTTAAAGAATTTGCTATATTTTACCCTATTGGGCCCCGCCCCTCTGGCCAAAGGTGGGTCAGAGGCACAATTAATGCAAAATCTGTTCCCCTTCTATCAAAGATGTTTCTGACCAAACAGGATTTAAATCCATTCAGCACTTTATTACTAGTAGGTATTTTAAGGAATTGCCTCTTTTTCTCCTATTGGGCCCCGCCCCTCTGGCCGCAGGGGTGTCAGAGGCACCATTTATACAAAATCTGTTAACTTCCATCAAGGATGTTTCTGAATAAATTTGGTTAAGACCCATTAAGCACTTTATGACAAGTAGCAATTTAAAGAAATTGCCTATATTTCCCCTATTGGGCCCCGCCACACTGGCCCCTGGGGATCAGAGTCGCCATTTATGCAAAATCTTGTCTCCTTTCCAAAAGGATATTTCTGGCTAAATTTGGTTAAAATCCATTAAGTACTTTATGACAAGTAGCGATTTAAAAGATTTACTTCTATTCCTTTATTGGGCCCCGCCCCTCTGGCCCCTTGGTGTGAGAATCACCATTTACGCAAAATCTGTTCCCCTTCCCCTTAAGGATGTTTCTAACCAAATTTGGTTAAGATCCATTCAGCACTTAATGACTAGTAGCGATCTAAAGAAATTGCCTATATTTCCCCTATTGGGCCCCACCACTCTGGCCCCTGAGGGGTCAGCGTCACCATTTATGCAAAATCTGTTCTCCTTCCCAAAGGATATTTCTGGCTAAATTTGGTTAAAATCCATTCAGTATTTTATTAGAAGTTGGTATTTAAAGGACTTGCCTCTTTTTCTCCTATTGGGCCCCGCCCCTCTGGCCCAAGGGGTGTAAGAGTCACTATTTATGCAAAACTGTTCCCCTTCCATCAAGGATGTTTCTGACCAAATTTAGTTTAAATCCATTCAGCACTTAATGACAAGTAGCGAATTAAAGAAATTGTCAATATTTCCCCTATTGGGCCCCGCCCCTCTGGCCCCCTGGGGGGTCAGAGTCACCATTTATGCAAAATCTGTTCCCCTTCCCCCAAGGATGTTTCTGACCAAATTTGGTAAAAACCCATTGAGCACTTAATGACTAGTAGCGGTCTAAATAATTGCCTATATTTCCCCTATTGGGCCCCGCCCCTCTGGCCCCTGGGGGGTCAGAGGCACAATTTATGCAAAATCTGTTCCCTCTCCCCAAATGATATTTCTGGCGACATTTCGTTAAAATTTATTGAGTATTTTATGACTAGTAGCAATTTAAAGGATTTACTTCTTTTCCTTTATTTGGCCCCGCCCCTCTGGCCCCTGGGGGGTCAGAGTCACCATTTACGCAAACTCTGTTCCCCTTCCCCCAAAGGATGTTTCTAACTAAATTTGGTTAAGATCCATTCAGCACCTAATGACAAGTAGCGATCTAAAGAAATTGCCTATATTTCCCCTATTGGGCCCCACCACTCTGGCCCCCGAGGGGTCAGCGTCACCATTTATGCAAAATCTGTTCTCCTTTCATCAAGGATGTTTCTGACCAAATTTGGTTAAAATCCATTCAGCACTTAATGACAAGTAGCGATTTAAAGAAATTGCCTATATTTCCACTATTGGGCCCCGCCCTTCTGGCCCCTGGTGTGTCATAGTCACAATTTATGCAAACACTTTTCCCCTTCCCCATAGGATGTTTCTGACCAAATTTGGTTAAACTCCATAAAGTACTTTATGACTAGTAGCAATATAAAGAAATTGCCTATATTTCCCCTATTGGGCCCCGCCCCTCTGGCCCCTATGGGGTCAGAGTCACTATTTTGCAAAATCTGTTCCCCTTCACCAAAGGATATCTTTGGCGAAATTTTGTGAAATTTTATTCAGTACTTTATGACTAGTAGCGATTTAAAGGAGTTACCTATATTTCCTATATTGGGCCCCGCCACTCTGGCCCCCTGGGGGGTCAGAGTCACCATTTATGCAAAATCTGTTCCCCTTCCCCCAAGGATGTTTCTGGCCAAATTTGATTAAAATCCATTGAGCACTTAATGACTAGTAGCGATCTAAAGAAATTGCCTACATTTCCGCTATTGGGCCCCGCCCTTCTGGCCCCTGGGGGGTCAAGGTCACCATTTATGCAAAATCTGTTCTCCTTCCCCCAAGGATATTTCTGGCTAAATTTGGTTAAAATTCATTCAGTACTTCATTACTAGTAGGTATTTAAAGGTCTTGCCTCTTTTTCTCCTATTGGGCCCCGTCCCTCTAGCCCCAGGGGTGTCAGAATCACCATTAATGCAAAATCTGTTCCCCTTCCATCAAGGATGTTTCTGACCAAATTTAGTTAAAATCCATTAAGCACTAAATGACAAGTAGCGATTTAAAGAAATTGCCTATATTTCCCCTATTGGGCCCCGCCCCTCAGGCCCCTGGGGGGGTCAGAGGCACAATTTTTGCAAAATCTGTTCCCCTTCCCCAAAGGATATTTTTGGCGAAATTTTGTGAAAATTTATTCAGTACTCTATGACTAGTAGCGATTTAAAGAAATTACTTATATTTCCCATATTTGGCCCCGCCACTCTGGCTCCTGGGGGGCCAGAGTCACCATTTATGCAAAATCTGTTCCCCTTCCCCAAAGGATATTTCTGGCCAAATTTGGTTAAAATCTATTCAGTACTTTATGACTAGTAGCGATTTCAAGGATTGACCTCTATTCCTCTATTGTGCCCCGCCCCTCTGACCCCTGGGGGTCAGAGTCACCATTTATGCAAAATCAGTATCTCTTCCCCCAAGATGTTTCGGACCAAATTTGGTTAAAATACATTCAGCACTTAATGACTAGTAGCGATCTAAAGAAATTGCCTATATTTCCGCTATTGGGCCCCGCCCTTCTGGCCCCTGGTGGGTCAGAGTCACAATTTATGTAAAATCTGTTCCCCTTCCCCCAAGGATGTTTCTGGCCAAATTTGGTTTAAATCCATTCAGTACTTTATGACTTGTAGCGAGTTGAAGCAAATGTTGACGGACGACGGACGACGGACGCCGGACGACGGACGCCGCGCCATGACATTAGCTAAAAATAGAAAAGCCATCAAAAACCAATATTTCCTTCTTAGAAAATCCAGTGTACTTTTTGAACTTCAGAAACAAAAGTATAATTAAATGAAGATATCATAATCTTAGCCATGTCAATCCCTGTGCCTAATTCCATTTTAATTTTCTGTATGTTATATTTCATTTAAATTCGAAATGTATTGCATGATGTAATCGTTAATTCATATCTATTTTCATTTTTTTTTAATTATTTTTGGTAATAATCAATTATTAACCGATAACACATTATGGAACTTGTGCTAGAGATTAGCTTCAAAAATTGGTGCCTAAGATAATCGATCAATACTCAAAAAAAAAATATCAGCACACGTTTTATTTCACATATGGATAAGAAATCATGGAAAGACAGACAGGAGTGTAATATAACTGAATACGCAATTTCACTGAATTTGCAAACACAAACAGACAACTACTTCACATGGTTATGCAAAAATGCCATCCTCTCCTTGGCCTGATCTGGCATCTAGTGAATTGACATACAGTGGGAAGAAATACCGAATTTAAGGACTTTTGCATATTCCAAACTAAGAACATCGAAATTTAAAGTCTGATTGATATCCATTGAATATTTTAAAGGGTAAGTTGTACTTGCCCGTAATACTCCATGTTGAAGCCCATGCACCTTCCGATTTAAGGACACATGCTTCATCTATCTATACAAAGGAAAAATTGTAAACCAATTTGTTATTCAAACTCAAACGTGGCAACAAAATGATAACTATCAATTAAGTTAAAGATATACAGCTAAAGTTGACCATGGGAAATATACAAAATATACACATATTCGCGCAGAAATAGTAAGCACTTTGCTGACTCATTAACGATCTAAATCAGAGTCAAGTCAACGTAATGTAATTGTTAATTGTAGTGACAACTTAGAACAATTTTTCTTGAAAACTGCCAGGATTAATTATCACAACACATTTGGTTTTTTAAAGAATTGTAATTTTTTTTAAGGTTTTTGTTCCTGTTCGGAGATATGTTCATTCACGTTTTGTTAAGTTCTCTTGATAATTTATAAGGTATATTAACGAATTTCTGCACTCTGACAGAGAGGTCTGTAAGCGTAAATTCCCTTGTCTGTGTCGATGGGTGTAGTATGAAGTGATATATGGTGGATTTGTTTAAACAAAATGTCTTCGGCAGTCGTGTGTTTGTAAATGTACAAACATTTTCCACAAAAAATAAGTCTTTTCAGGTAAAATCGTCAACGGCATATCTTAAGAAGTAAATCTTTAGCGGTAAATCTTCAACGCTGCCATCTTTAACGGTAAATCTTCAACGGTGCTATCTTTTGTAAATCTTCAACGGTAAAATTTTTAACGGTAAATCTTCAACGGTAAAATTTTCAACGGAAACTCAATCTTCCGCGGCATTTTGATATTCCGTGCAAGTGTTCTTTATTCTATGTAAAAAATCTTGAACGGAGTCGGGGGTTCCATACGGCTTTCCATACTTTTCTATTTGTACAAGTATACGTGATCTGAATCATATAATTTATATGAAATGTCAAGCGTATTACACGATGGTCTAGCCAGTATAGAGGCGACTGGTTGGCATTGATCGACATTGGCAATGTTAACATAAGATTAAACAGCGACCCAAAGAGATAAGGACGAAGCAGTGATTGAGTTGTTTGTTAGAAACTTGAACGTTAAATGGTATAAGATTCGACCAATAAACGCTCGTGTTTTAACTTCCACTTCAACATTATCTCTAAGTTCTGAGAAGTCTTTTGTAAAAACGCCTGTAATCTCTCAGTTCTGAGAAGTCTTTTGTAAAAACGCCTGTTAAGTCTAAGGGCTGAGGTAATGCATGAGTGAAAAAACGTGTCTAATACATTGTGTGTTACAATTTGTATAACTCGGAAGCATGAGTCAGAAGTTGTTGCCCTGGACAGAAAATAGTCCAACAATCTATTAGATTCCTCTAGTGGGAGGTAAAGTAAACAAATCGAATCAAGGTATTTATATTTTAACCGTGTTGATGATATTACGTCAATTTTGCATAGATCTAAAATTCAAGATCAATGTTCGCTGACAGATAAATGATACATTCCTTTAAATGAAATCAGCACCATAGTTTGAATATTGTAAAGGCGTCCGACATTCTACAACCATAAGCCCTCCATAACTGGGTCGCAGGTTCGAGGCCTAATAGGGCAGTCACCAGGTACTCGCCTTAGGTGGGTGTTGTTTGTTCTCCGGGAACTCCGCTTGTCTTTCACCAACAAAACCTGGCACGTCCTTAAATGACCATAGCTGTAAATAGGACGTAAAACACAAACAAACAAAAGTAAATTGAAAATTGTAAATTATAAAAAATGAGGATCATAAAACTGAATAAGCCTACAAAGTTTAAGTTCTCAAACGTGTAGATATTTTGGGATCGGAGACAAAATCCAAGCAAATTTAGACATTGACCTGACTGATGTATGTATATGAGGAATAAGAATTACGCGTAATTATATGTCTCGCCGTCACCCGTTTTGTGTTTTCACACACAATTAAAGCTTACAGAATTTTCAAATAAATTCAGTCAGAGAGGAAAATCTTCATAACCATGTGGTACTCACCTGAATGTACATTTAAAGACTTAGTGTATAAAGCTTGGCATTTTTTGGGGGGTTAAAATAATTTCGATTTTTTTTTGTAAGTTTATTTGTGCAAAGCATTCTTTCCACATGCATACGTGAGTAAAAATGTTGGAGGTTTACATAAACCTGCACGAAATTAATTTTGATGAATTAGTATTTTCTGTTCAGCCATGGTATGATTGCAATACTTGTGGAGTTTTATGAAAATCAATGCTTTGGTAGGGTCCATGGGAATTTTAACATAGGCCAGAACCCCACTTTTCCAAATATTATTGTAAACGTTATAAAGAATACTTTATAAAAATTGGAAGCAGAATTTTGTTTTGATTTGTACATGTTGCATGACAGACAAATGAAATTCCTCACTTCCTGAAAATTGATGTATAGGCGTTTCAATGACGACTTGACTTTATTCATAAACATTGTTTATTGTGGATTTCATGATATGTATTGTTAAAATAATAAACCTCAGATTAAAAATAAGACGATGCTTGCTCGTAGTTCAGCTCAAGCTGTGATTATCTAGAAATAAACAAAATGTTGTTATTTCGTTTCAAAGTAAAATGTTTTCGGTAGGCAAAACGTGTGCTGAATACTATATATTTTTTGAAATATTAAGCGTATTAGACGATGGTTAAGCCAGTTTCAAGAGGACCTTGATCGGCATTGTCGATGTTGACATGAGATCAAAAAGTGACCCATGGAGATTAGGACGAATCAGTGATTGAGTTGTTTGTTAGAAACTTGAACGTTAATTGGTCTAAGCTACGACCAGTAAACGCTCGTGTTTTAACTTCCACTTAACCATTATCTCTAAGTTCTGAGAAGTGGTGTATAAAAACGCCTGTTATCTCTCAGTTCTGAGAAAATGCATGAGTAAATAACATGTCTAATTCCATGTGTATTACAATTTGTATAACTAGGAAGTTCGTGTCAGAAGAAATTCCATTAACTTTTAAATCCCTAAGTGGGAAGTCAAGAATTCAATATAAATTTTTGATGACAGCATACAATTTATATAAAATATAAAGCGAGGGAAGAAATTCGGTTAAATCAAATTTCAAAGACAGTAATGCTGGAACATTTCAAGATTGTGATTTAGAGAGTAAATTTAGATGCAACTCAATACAATTCCATGCGTGTCCCATAATTTACGAAGAAACACTAATATAGATGGTTATTATTGCATATCTTTTGAAAATGCACCAACGTTTCACCTTTACAAAATGATAATCACTGTTGCAACCTAGTGGAAATGTAGCTATATCCGCACAATTAAATCTACATATTTAGATCAAGTAGACATTACAAAGGTATATTCCTTGCTAAACTATCGGTTTATGATATGTTATGTTACAGATACAAATAAAAACCAGTTATCAATTGTAGTCATTGGAAATGTGAAAGGCATCTATTGAAAGTTATAGTTTACTCCTTTTCCGCAAACAAAACAGCATTTGTCATTTTTTGTACCTTGGTTAATAAAAATCTTAATCCTAAGAACGTCTAATTCTGTATTTAAGGAAGTTCTTTATATGGAAATGTTTAAACGCCATAAATGCTTTTGAATTCCTTTGCTGCTGTGAATAAGCTACTTTATCTTTGCACCAGGACACGCTAGTTACCAGGACACGCGTAAAACATTATTTAAGCCGCTTTGATTTTGACAGCAGCATTGATAAAATATCAGGATTACTATATACACAAATAAACGAGCTATTGGTAAACTACGATAAAAAACATTACACAACTGATAATCAGACACATTGACGTTGTAAACATAAATCTATTTATTAACCGCATTGGGAAATGATAATGCCCCCCTCTGCCGCACAAACACCTCAACTCCCAAACACATAAAGAATGTTGATGCATATTGGTATATTTCTCATAATGTTACATTTAGACTTCACGTTGCATTCTTTATATGGCATTTCAAACGCTACTAAATCATAAATAAGTATTTTGCTATACCATTGTTTTTGTACTCGGTATTGTATTTTCCATATTTTAAAATTTGTCTTTGTTTTTATATATTTGGTTATTGTTATTGTATTGTTGATATTTCTATCAGTGTTTTGTAAATCTTGAAGCAAAATTTTACATTCCTATTACATGTTTTTTAGTGTATAACGCTTTATGGCGCTGTCTGTTATGATAAAGAGTGCTGTTTACTTGCAAAACATGTCCAGTATACCAAACATCGTCAACACCTTAGTTGAGATGAAATTCTGAATTGTCTGTCCGTTCTTTTTAAAAAATGCATGAGATTGACAAAAAAAACCCGTCCCTGATCTTTCTTTATACTGATAATGTTGATATCATTAAATGTTACTAATGTAAATGTTACCTATGTGCCGATTAATTGACAGGTCTTTGATAGACAGTAATATGTATCATTGACAGTTACTGGTTTTTTTAAATGAAAGAGCAATTGCTCTGTAACCTTTTTATTTGACATGCATAAAACCAGCATTATTGTTGAAAACTTGTAGATTACAATATGTAAAGACTTCCTGTCCCACTATTACTTGTTAATGTATTGTGTCATCCGGTTGTATTAGATTCGCTTCGATACGGTAAAGTTTCAGCCGTTTATCGATAAACTAGACAGATATGTGAATAGCGAAAGTGATACAACGGATTGTAACATATACACTGTATAGGCATCAGCATATTGAACATTCTTAATAGTATGACATATACGCACAAAAATATTGCTGCATTAAGGCAGGCAACACAATAATTCTTAAGAAGCGATTGTAACAGATTACGCAAAACAGTAATTGAAAAATACGATTTTAAATTAAATTGATCATTACCTACTTCTACAGAATACAAACGTATAATCAATTGCATTTTAAATATCTAAAAAAAGGACAGAACATATGATCGCTTTTCATTATCCGCGGGGTACCCGATCAATACCCGATGAACGATATCTTTGCACACCTGTCTATCGAGGTAGAAGAAAGCACCATGTTTACCTGTACTGGCGGTTATTTGTGCTTCGTCCTGCGTGAGTCTAACAACAATGTGGGTGCTAATATCGCTGGTTTTTAGCATGGTGATCTTAGAGAAAACGGTAAGGAAACTTGTCTGAATTAATTTCGGATGTTTGATATCAACCATAGATATCAATTAATATTCTATTGATGGATATGTTGAGAAACAGAAAATGTGGTGATTTACATAAAAAGGTACCTAGAAGTTTAAGCTCGGTAAATGAATGATTTCGGAAAGTAATTCATTATACACGCAATGATTTGTTACGCTGTTAAATGTTTGTTTCATTAATTTATATGACTTAACATATGGTGATCGAAAACGTTTGGCTATTCTACAAAAAATTTTTTTTTTCCCGTTCAAATATCTATAGGAATCAAAGTAATCGAAAACTTTGCATTGATACCTATACAGCCATATCTAAAACCGTACAAGATATGATTATATTATCAAGGATATACATAACAATTGATATTGCTGAATGTAAATAATGATAAGTCAACACATTTTTGGTGTCGAATGATCCATATTTTTGATAAAAAAAATATTTGAGCAAAAACATACAAAGGATAATTATTTGTTTAATTTTGCTAAGATTTGGTACGTTGTATGCACTTGTATTTTGACACTGTGATCTACGTCTAAAGCATGATTTATTCGGGCAGTTTGATGGACTTTTGTAACAGTCCCAACAAAAGAACAATTAAAACTTGATGATTTATTAATCACTTGTCCTCGATCTTTAAAATTAATGTAATAAAGGAATGAAATGCACCTCCCCATCTTTTCAACGGAATTTGGCTATGAGCATCATAGATGAATCATAAAAGGACGAAACAGTTGTTTGATGCAGCTTTATTTATATTTGGCATGTTCATCTGCTGCTTTATTGTTAGGTTCAGTTACATTGACCTTTATTTTGACGGCGTATATGTTAAAAAAACATAGTTGACGTGTTTTGGGTTACTTTTGACTCCTGTTTATATCTTAAAGGGGTTCTGAAATCTTGATTTATCCTTTTAATTTGAGTCTGTTAAAGTTCTCGTTTTATCATTTTGTCTTAAAAATCAATAATATATCTTCATATTTACAGTAACATATAAACAAATATTAGCTTGAAGATATGCACATTCTTTAACAATTAACAACATAAATAAAACAAGTTTTAAGCGAAATACTGAGGCGTACATCTACATAAATAACTTGAGGATGAAATTGTAAGAGTTATTAAATACATTATTTAAAAAACAAATCTTTATGAGTTATGTGGTAAGATTTTCAAGCAGATTGTTGACCTTTCTATGGAAATCACACTCACTTCTTTTGGCCGACTTATTTTTGTTTTCCTATAAGGCTGAATATATTAAAGAATTTATCAAGACTTGTGAAAGATGATTGCTAAGTTTTTTCATATTAAGCTATCTCCACGATGTGTTGTTTTTTAATAATAAGAATTCTACTGATCATGTCAGCTGTATATACCCTGTTGAATTCAAATCAAGGACAATGCACTAGTTTACATCAGCCCCTTACTTCGATCTTTATTAACAATATGACCAACAGGGGCAGCTTACTATTAAGCTGTACGATAAGCATAATGATTTCAGCTTTGTGACCGTAAAATGTTCCTTAATTGTCTGTAGGAATCCTGCTTCCACAACCTTTGGTGAATACATGTCGCAGTAGATCGATGTTTACTTACACTTTTACTTAAAATATAATGGTTTTCATTATAGCTGTCGACTGCTGACAAGCTAAAATTAAATTGTTCATATAATTGGAATTGTATAATATCATAACTACTCTATATATTAAACAGTCCATTGTCCACCGTCGGGAGAGGGCTTATATAGGCTTCAGCCTGCTGCCTAATCCCTTTGAATTTTAGTTCAATACAATCTGAAACTGTTGGCAAGCAAACTTACAACAGAAATTTCTGAAATATACAAGTTTTTGATTATGTTCATGAGCGTGCCTTGTTGTTTCGATGCTTCTACTCCTGTTCTCGATTTGAGAAAAATTATTAAGATTTGACAAAGTTTCACAGTGCGTCGTCGATGAAGCAGAAGTAAAATACTCAACCGGAACATATGGTCATATATTTTTGGAACATATTTCACTGGTATCCATATACAACCTTTGTCATATTTTCTCCAGTTTTATCAATTTTGTTTGTTGTTAAGTACTTCTGTATTTTGTTTTAATACTATAGATTGT
>JAULCA010434732.1:0-11120 GCA_032360845.1 Crassadoma gigantea
GAAGAAGTCGCTGAAAGCAATATAGCTAAATTGCCCCCTTTTGGCCCCGCCCCTCAGCCCCCTGGGGGGTCAGCCCCACCACTTGTACAATTTTGAATCCCCACCACCTAGGGAGGCTTCCATTCAAATTAAATAAAATTCCAATCAGCGGTTAAGAAGAAGAAGTTGTTTGAACAAATTGTTGACGGACGGACGATAGGACGGCGGGACGGACGGTAGGACGGACGCTAGGACGGACGCCAGGGTATCGCATAAGCTCACCTTAGTCCTTCGGACCAGGTGAGCTAATAATAAACAAATTATTTCAGGTATTACTTTATCAGTTTGTTTTTATGTTTTCCATGTTTCGACATCAATCTATGTCTGATAAATATAGGGCATATCTCACTTCCGGTTCAGACAACATTATAACATTCGAAAAACGGCTCGATCGGTTATTATGATAAATTGGTTATTATGATATTTTTCTCTGGCAAATAGGATATTATAATAAGCGGGTTCCACTGTAGTAGTCATAGATAAATGGTATGAAGTTGACAGCAGTGAGTTAAGTTAGTCGCCATGCTGTCTGCTAGTGTTTTATCAAACATTCCCACAACACTGAGTATAAAGTATACCATAACATTTATGCAATTAAAACGTACATACCACAACTGAGACTAATAGTCTGATAGTGACTACCATGCTTCACTCCTTGTATAAGTGCAGCCAAGTACTTCTTAATGACAAGTGGCCCAATGGGCCTGCATCGCTCACCTGGTATTAATCTTACACGTGTAACCTCTGTACCCTCTGTGACCTTGAAAGTGGGTCAAGGTCATTCATTTGAACAAACTTGGTAGCCCTTCATCCCAGCATGCTACAGTCCCATAAAGTACTCTGTGCCTTTTGGTTATGGAGAAGAAGTCATTTGAAGATTTTAAGACATTTGACCCCTGTGACCTTGAATGCCAGTCAAGATTATTCATTTGAACAACTTGGCAGCCTTTCAACCGAGCATGCTACAGGCCAAATATCAGTACCCTGGGCCTTTTAGTTATAGAGAAAAAGTTGTTTGAGGATTTTGAGACATTTGACCCCTGTGACCTTGAAAGTGGGTCTAGGTCATTCATTTGAACAAACTTGGTAGCCCTTCATCCAAACATGCTAAAGGCTCAATATCGGTACCCTGGACATTTTGGTTATTGAGAAGAAATTGTTTGAAGATTTCAAGACATTTGACCCCTGTGACCTTGAAAGTAAGTCAGGGTCATTCATTTGAACAAACTTGGTAGCCCTGTATCCCAGCATGCTGCAGTCCCAATATCAGTACTATGTGTCTTTTGGTTATTGAGAAGAAGTCATTTGAAGATTTTAAGACATTTGACCCCTGTGACCTTAAATGCTGGTCAAGGTCATTCATTTGAACAAACTTGGCAGCCTTTCATCCCAGCATGCTACAGGCCAAATATCAGTACCCTGGGTCTTTTGGTGATAGAGAAGAAGTTGTTTGAAGATTTTGAGACATTTGACCTTGTGACCTTGAAAGTGGGTCAAGGTCATTCATTTGAACAAACTTGGTAGCCTTTCATCCAAGCCTACTACAGGCCCAATATCAATACCCTGGGCCTTTTGGTTATTGAGAAGAAGTTGAATGAATGGAAAAGATGCCCGAAGGGCAAGTGAGCTCATTACCACTGAATTATCAGTAGTCATAATCGTATAGTGTGATAATGAAACCCAGAAATGTTTGCAGATCGATTTTTTAGCATACATTATTATCGAGTTTATGAAGTTGTCATCAAATAATCAGACAGAGAGGTATAAAATTGCAATTTATCGATAGTACAATGTATTGTTTCACCACTAGTAACTAGGGACCATATGAAATTCAAGAAAGATAGTTCTAATGTACTTTAGCTCGGAAATTTCAAGATGGCATCCTGTCAGCCATCTTGATTTCTGATCAGTCCCAAAATCTGATATGCATTACAACAAACAACCCCAGTTTTACAGATTTACTTACAATCGTCAAGTAATGTCTTTATAGCGGTACTAATATTTGCATTTCTCTACTGAAAATGCCAACATTTCTGTACGTCAGACTCTGTAGTCCAAGATAAGTGTTTGACTAATTAAAGAATCGTCTCAATCTCCTGTTTCTGCCGCACTACCCAGGCGGATATCGTCAAGAGTTTGTCTCGTCAAGATTTTTTCACATCAAGAATGTCATCGTCCGATAATACCTGAGTGGGTTGCAAGCATCTGATCATTGAATAAACTGTCTCATAGTCAAACGTAAATCGGAATCGAGATCAAGTCAGTTTGGACTTTTTGTAAAATGGTAATCACTGAAATCTGCACCGGCACCTTTATGATGTGTTACGTCACAGTCACGTGGCAAAACAATACACAGTATTCGCATGATGACCGTCGGTATCATCAAATCAGTTTCGAATTGTTGGTCCAATTATTATCCAAAGTCCGATGTTAAATTGTAAAATGAATTGAATATCTTCACAACCTGTTTCCTTGAGAAGCAATGTGAGAAGCCAAATGATGTGAATGAACGATTAATTAACCGATACAGGTACATGTAATATGGTAAACTGTATTCAGATGTAAATTAATAAATTGCTTAGACATACCAAATAAATTTAATACGTAACGACAACACCTAAAATTGACCCTAGGGATTCATTCAGCTGTGAAAACTACCAAACAGGTAAATTTCTGTGCCGTTGCGTGGCGGTGTTATCAGGGGCCAACAAAGGGATAATTGTGTGACTGTTATCAAAACATCATGGCAGATGGCAGTACCTAAGTTTGGCGGTACAACAGGTGCATTTTAGTGTTGGGAAATCGGTTCTGACAAAATTGATGGCGGTATGCGAGTTTGGCAGTACAACGGGTGGCGATACATCAAGGTTATACTGTACAAGAAACAAAGTTGCAAGAAGAACTACATGTAAATCTGTTTTGGTGGGTAACACACCAAGACAATGAGTGTCCATGTTATGTCCTTAGGAGGAAGCCTCCAGGTATTGGTCTGGACTGGACCTCTGGTGGGGGAGTTCCCAAAGATGCTTTAGAAGATGTTTGATGAAATTCCTTCATTAATAAAGATAGAAGAAAGAGTATCAATTTTCTTCTTCTTCCTTTGTTGGGCCCCCACATCCACCTTTTTAAACAGATTAAACAAATTGAGTTTTTTTCCCCTACGCATGCTTCAGACCACAATTGGTTTAAATCCCTTCACTTGTACAGTAGGAGATAAAAAATTCTTCTATTTCCCCATTGGGCCCCACACCTCTGCCCACAGAGGGGCCACAATCTCCACTTATACAAACTTAAGGCTTCTTTGATCAAAGATGCTGAAGAACAAATTTGGTCAAAATCCTTCTATTTGTTGAGAATTTTTTTTTAAAGACCGATTTTGCTTTCTGTCTGTCTCAATGTATGTATGTCTGTCTGTCTCAATGTATGTATTTCTGTCTGTCTCAATCTATGTATGTCTGTCTGCCTCAATGTATGTATGTCTGTCTGTCTCAATGTATATATGTCTATCTGTCTTAATGTATGTATGTCTGTCTGTCTCAATGTATGTATGTCTGTCTGTCTGTCTCAATGTATGTATGTATGTCTGTCTGTCTCAATATATGTATGTAACTTAAATTCTGAGTACAATACTTTCTCAACGGCAGATCATGATTATATTAATTTAACAAAATCTGCATATTAATCTTTCCCGATATTGATCGCAATATTGCTTTAAAATTTGTTGCATTCTTAATAAATACTACCTATATTAAACATAAAATGCATAGAGAGAGAATGTATTAAAACAATTTGTATGAAAAGGTTTGTTTTATCAATTTAAAAAAGAAAAGTCCTAAATCCTACCAGAAGACACACAATATGTTATGCAGTGATCGCGCAAAAAATAAATGATCAGTTTTGATGTGATTTTTTTTGTCACACGTTATCACCCCCCAAAGAATTCCCAAATGGGGGTCATTGGAAGATTCAGTAGTTAGCAGGTATGTTAGGTACTTTCTGAGGTAAAGTAATAACAAACCTTCACTATCAAAATCCAAGATGGCTGCCTTTCGGCCATGTTATTAACTGATCAGTCTCAAAATAAATTTGCCCTGCACAACTTCGGACCAAGGGGAACCTACACATAAAATTTGAGAAAGATCTCTCTGGTACTTCCTGAGAAATAGTGATAACAAACCTTCACTATCAAAATCCAAGATGGCTGCCTGTCGTCCATGTTGTTTATCTGATCAGTCTCAAAAGTTGCCCTGCACAGCTAAGGACCAAGGCCTTGAAGGGGAACCTACATATGAAATTTGAGAAAGGTACCTCTGGTACTTCAACCACTTATTCTTCCATCGCTTCATTTGAATCTGAACAAAAAATTGTTACCCTTGAATGCAGCGAATAGAAGATACTCTTATGATTGGTCAATACCAAAAAGTGATATTTTCACACTGAAAATATTTATTTTGATATTTGTCTTGGTGTGAAAGATATCAGTTTTATTATGCAAAAATGAAATAAATCTTGTTATTGTTTATCAAAATTAAAGAGAAAGTCATAGAAAATTTCCTGACTGCGTCTAATGTAAACACACCGGTGTACATGCCTCAATATCGTTAGGCATCACTTCACAGGACTTATCTACCCTACTGTAATCAAATAACAAGAGGCCCATTGGCCTTAACGGTCACCTTAGTCCTACAGTATTACAGTTTGAGTTAAACCTGCCTTTCCTAACTTGATTTTAAGTTTTACATAATTTTTTTCCCAAAATAGTAGCCATGGCGGCTGTATTGGATTTTTTAACGACATGAACAATTTTTTGCCAGGACCATGAGTGATCATTCCTTCCAAGTTTAGTTAAATAAGCTCAGTAAAACTTTACTTTAAGCTTTGAGTTTTTCAGAATGGCAGCTGTGGTGGCCATATTGGATTTTTGATCAACCCGAAAAATAACAACACTTTGTCAGGACCACGAGCCGATCATTTCTACCAAGTTTCAGTAAAATCGACCAACTAGAACTTTACTTTAAGTTCAAAATAGTTTTTCAAAATAGCCAGCCGAAGCGGCCATATTGGATTTCTGATCGACCTTAAAAATAACAACACTTTGTCATGACCTTGAGTCGATCATTCCTACCAAGTTTCAGGTAAATGATCCCAGTAGAACTTGACTCTAAGTTTGTAATAGTTTTTCAAAATGGCAGCCATGGTGGCTGTATTGAATTTCTGATTGATCCGAAAAATAACAACACTTGGTCAGGGAGTTGTTAGTAATATTCCCTTGAAGTATCAATGAAATCCATTTGACAGTTTTTCAGTTTAAGTTGAAAATGTAAAATGTTAAACGCATGACGCACGCCGCATGACGCACGATGACGGACGAAGACAGATAGCAATAGGTCACTTGAGCTAAAGCTCAGGTGACCTAAAAACCACCCTTTTCAGGACCCTAATTTATAATTACCTAATTGTTCTCTGCAGAGCACCCCTCTGAACAAGACGTCGACAATATAGATATAATTGGTGATGTCGTTGTGTTGACAGGTAACCTTTTGTTCAAACACAAAAGCATTACAATACCTGACCTTGCAATTTATTGGAAATGCAGTCATCCATTACCTTCTAGTATTCAATGATGTCAAGGACAGAAAATTTACCTGTAGCAATTGGTCTAGAAACAGTTATCCCCCAAGTTTTTTCTATTGTCGCCAGTAACTTAAATAAAACGCCCTCATCTGCATTTTTCGCCAAAAGCAGTTTGAATTTGCCAATCATGTTTCTTTTCGCCATTGGCAATCGCCAGCCTGAGCCCTGATACAGCATCCATCGCTAATTTATCAGAAAGGGGATTAATTTATTACAAACTATTGGGATAATGAGATAGGACTGGACTTTGAACAGATAACTGTAACACAGCATTTAATAATAATGTTTGATTTATTTCTTTTTATCAGATAACTTTATCAATCATATTCTATATTGATAACTTTGAAATTAGAATTACTGTACTTGATAACAATGTAACATGACATGAACAAGATACCACTTTGAGGTTACTTTAGGGACTGAAAATAGTTGTACACCATGTATCTTTGCTTTGCCCTGACGAGCCGTAACTGGCAAAACAGGTCGGCATGAAATAAACGTATTCAACCTACCTAACTTGTGAAGCTGGTTAATGTTGAGAACACTCCTACCTACGATGTCTGATTTTTCCTATTGAGTGACTCCCTGCATATCCACTGGTATCCATTCTCCAGTTTTTGGGTTTTTTTAAGGCAAGAAGAAAAAGAGTATTTGGTGAGGAGAATCATATTGGCTTTGTCAAACCTAAACATATTGTATGCCCGTTATGATCCTGCCATGCCAATTGCTACCTTTAAATGAACCTAATAAATCAATGAAACTAGAAATCATTGTCCTGTGGCAATTTGAAGAACATTTTATGTTATGACATTCAACATACTTACTCTTGCTATGAAAGCCATGGATAGGACAGCCAGGGAACCTAGGTTTTCTCCTGTGGTACATTTTGCCACTACGATATCGAATCACATCCATTGCAACAGAAATCACCACAAATTATCCACTTTCCACAAACATTACTTTAAATTCACACTCTGCTTTCCTTTGATATAATCCAATTTTTTTCTTCTCACATCACAAAGTATATTGATCAGATGATAAACAACGACTGAAATAATCCACACTCCTGTAGTTAAATGTACAGCACAGACAATTAGCTATCTTATCTAGTGCATTTTTCATCTCTTATCAAATAAAAAACATTGCAATAGTCACACAACACTGAACCATCAATCAAGCATAAAAATGGATCAACTGAAATCTGATACTCCTGTATCACACTCCAGTGAACACCTCGAACACATCAACACAAACCCCTTTTTAATTTACAAATTACAGACTGGACAATCCCTGTCGAAGCATAATTATCAAGGATTGGATATTTCCAAATCAATGTGTTGTAACAGATGAACTAGCATCTACATGTCACTGTCCGTCCAATGTCAGCTGTATGGTTTGGAGATAATTCACAGAAGTAGGTGGCAAACGTGACGTTCATGCCAAGCTGACTTATATATGAATAAGGTGTATGTCCTGGGGCTAGGAGATTTACCTATCACGTATGTTTCTTCTTACCTGGTACAGGTAGACAAGCCTATCTTTCCTCGTTACATGTACAGGTGCATATACTGTGCCATCAATGACACAGTGAATTAAGTAACAGGGCAACTTTTCAAATTTATCATCAGGAAAGCATATCATTAAGTAATTCTGACACAGAAGTTGGCTAATGAGTAATTCATTGTTGTCTATTTCTGAGGAAAGTTAACTTACTTAGCTGAATATTACAAATATACAGAGTTTATGCATGTAACCTTATAATTCAATTTCAAACAAGAGGCCCAGGGGCCTTAATAGGACCAGGGGGCCTTAATAGGACCAGGGGCCTTAATAGGACCAGGGGGCCTGGTATTCCATTTTCAATTTAAAACCCGCTGAGTACCATACAAGTTTACCAAAGGAGTACAAGAAACAAAGTTGCAAGAAGAACTACATGTAAATTCGTTTTGGTGGATAAGACACCAAGACAATGAGTTTCCATGTTATGTCCTTAGGAGGTAGCCTCCAGTCCCAAAGATGCTCTAGTTTGATGAAAAAATCCCTAATAAATAAAAAAAGGAGAAAGATTTTCAATTTTTTTCTATTTCCCCCTATTGGGACTCACATGCACCTTTTTACACAAATTAAACAAATTAAGCCCCCCCTCCCCCAACACATTTGGTGTAAATCCCTTCATTTGTATAGAAAGGAAAATATTTTCCTCTATTTACCTTATTGGACGCCACTCATGTGCCCCTCGAGGTGGGGGTGGGGGCACATCCTCCATTTACAGACATTAAGTCATTAGCTTTCCTTAGCCCAAAGATGCTCTAAACAAGTTTGGTCAGAATCCCTTCATCGGTACAAAAGGAACTTTATACTTGAGGCTCCTTTGTCCAAAGATGCTCTAGAACAAATTTGGTCAAAATTGCTTCAATTGGTTGAGAAGAAGAAGTTTTTCGAAGATTTACCTATTTTCCCCATATTTGTCCCCGCCCCTCTGCCCCAAGGTGGTCATACTCTCTATTGCTGGTAGTGTACATGTATTGCATGGTTAGTCAGGGGTTATATTTTTATGAAAGTGGACGAAACCCTGTCATAATTACATGAAAAGGGGTTTCTAAATTTGCTATGTTTCCCCTAATGGGCCCCCCCCCCCCCCCCCTCTGTCCCCAGGAGGGTCAAAATCAGCAAAATCTGGTCACCTTCAACCAATGATGCTTAGACCAAATATGAACAAATTCATGTCTTTCCTACAGAAGAAGGATTTTAATGCAATTTTTCTATTTTTCCTATTTGGCCCTGCCCCTCTGCCCCCAGCAGGTTCAAACCTCAAATTATACAAAATTGATTTCTCTTTCAAATAGGATGCTACTATTCTTTGATAAAAATACCTTTATCCCAATGGAAGAAGAAGGATAACAAGAGGCCCAGAGAGCCTGTATTGCTCACTGAAAATGTTAACAAAAATGAAATTGGAATAGCTAGATGTTGTTGGTAGTGTACATGTATTGTGTGGTTAGTCAAGGGTTATAATTATAAGCAATTGGACAAAATCCTTTCATATATACAGGAAAAGGGGGATTTTAAAGAATTTACTCTGTTTTTCCTATTTGGCCCTGCCCCTCTGCCCCCTGGTTGGTTACACTCACTCTTTATACAACTTTAAGTCCCTTTTGCCCAAGGATAATCCAGAAATCCCTTATCCCTACAGTAGAAGAAGGATTTTAAAGTTTTTACCTCTATTTCAACCATTGGGCCCCACTCAACTGCCAAGGAGAGCCACACTTACCATTTATATAAAAGTATGTTCCCTTGGCCCAAAAATGATTCAGACTAAATTAGGACGAAATCCCTTAATCCCCACTGTAGAAGAAGGAAGTTAAAGGTTTTACCTCTATTTCCCCTATTGTACCCCGCTCCTTAGCCCCCAAGAGAGCCACAACCAAAATTTATACAAAATTGAGTCAAATTGGCCAAAGGAAGCTCCAGACCAAATTAGGATAAAATCCCTTAATCCCTACTGTAGAATATGGATTTTAAACATTTGACCTCAATTACACCTACTGGGCCCCACGGGTACCCTTCTGCCCCAAATAGAGCTACATGCACCCACCATTTATACAAAATTGAGTCTCCTTGGCCCAAGGATGCTCCAGACTAAATGAGGATTAAATCCCTTTAATTCCCTACGATAGAGAGAAGGATTTTAAAGGTTTTACCTCTATTTCCCTTATTGGGCCCCACCCCTTTGCCCCAAGAAGAGCCACACCTACCATTTATATACAAGAGGCCCAGAGGGCCTGTATCGCTTACCTGTATATCGAAGCAACTATGGCAAAATAATCTCCAAATGATATTCAAGGGAATAGGCAAATCCATGTAGCAATCAGTATTAGATTTTTTTGCCCAGCAATTTTATGTATGGTAACTGGGTGATGATCTGAACTGTTTCCAAGCTGTGAATCAGAAACTAGGTCCCTAGGGTTGTGGCCAGATCCCAAGATCAATTCTAATATCATGACTGCATTTGTCTCTTTATGCCCAGCATTTGTATATGTAGTTTTGGGGTAAGGATCATAAACATTTCAAAGCTATGATCCAGGGGTTAAGTCTCCAAGGATATGTCAGACCCCAAAGCTATTCTCCAAATGTATGTGCATTCATCTCTTTATACTCAGCAATTTTATATATGGTTATAAGGTGGGGACCTCAACTGTTTCCACTCAGAAACTAGGTCCCTAAGGTTTTGGTCCGTACTCAGGGTCTGTGCTAATATCATGACTGCATTCGTCTCTTTATGCCCAGTAATTGTACCCCTAGTTTTGGGGTGGGGATCTCAATCATTTTAAAGTTATAACCAAGGGATTATGTCTCCAAGGGTGGGGTTAGACACACCATTTTTTAAAAAATTGGTTCCCCTTTATCCAAAGATGCTCCACACCAAATATGGACCAAATCCTTTCATTTCTACAGAAGAAGAAGGATTTTAAAGAATTTACTATGGTTCCCTACTGGGCTCTACCCCTCAGGCCCCTGAGAGGCCAGACCCACACTTTATACAAAATTGGTTTCCCTCCACTCAAGGATGATTAAGAACAAGAGGCCCAATGGGCCTGCATTGCTCACCTGGTATTAATCTTATATTTGTAACCTAAAAGGTGATCTGACATAAAACTACAAGTATTATATTGGTATTAATGGCTATAAGTCATTCAAAACAACCTGTTTCCGGCCTCATGGTTATTCAGAAGAAGTTGTTCAAAGATTTAAACATATTTGACCCCTGTGACCTTGAAAGTGGGTCAAGGTCATTTGTTTGACCAATCTTGGTAGCACTTCATCCCAGCATGTTACTGGCCAAATATTATCATCCTAGGCATTTTGGTTATTCAGAAGAAGTCATTAAAAGATTTTAACATATTTGACCCTTGTGTCCTTGAATATGAGTGAAGTATCATGGGCCTTTTGGTTATTGAGAAGAAGTCGTTTTAAGATTTTGAGACATAAAACCCCTGTGGCCATTCGGGCAGGTGAGCTAACAAATATGGAACAAATCCTTTCATTCCTACAGAAGAAGAAGGGTTTTTAAGAATTTGTTATGTTTCTCCTATTGGGCCTGCTCCTCAGCAGGGGCAAGACCCAGGGTTTATACAAAATTGGTTCCCACTCACATAAGGATGCTTCTGATCAAAAAATCTGCTTGATCCTTCAGGACAAGTAGCGGTTTAAGGGAAAAGTTGAAAGACGGACGGAAGGTAATTCCACCCCAATTGTGAGGAAAATTCCCCAAAATTATTCCCTGTGTATGAAAACATGGCTTTTACCTGGAAATGGGAACATGGCTATTATCTGGATATGGTAACATGGTTATTACCTGGATATGGTAACATGGATATTACCTGGATATGGTAACATGGCTATTATCTGGATATGGTAACATAGCTATTACCTGGATATGGTAACAT
>JAULCA010434765.1:0-23307 GCA_032360845.1 Crassadoma gigantea
GCCTTTGAATGTGTTTGGGAAAGGAATTAATATAAGCTTCAAGCTTGTTTTCCAATCCCATATTTATATTTGTATTTAAAATGTTGTTGGTCACTGAATAAAAAATATTGTTTAAACTAATTCTATTTCATTAATTGCGCTATCCATTTATGATAGTTCTAGCATTCCCGTTTAGCGCCAGTCAATGTTTTGCGACATATTTAATACGACCATTTAAATATAATCCCATATCTTAGTTTCAACTTTCATACCAATATATTCCACAGCTTTGGAAAATAATTGTGTTTTTCCTTGTTTATATTTCAATATAGAATAATCATAAACGAAAATATATGTCGTAAATTAAATTAGACGTAAACAAATCAGTCTACTTTTTGATAGTACTTTCCGACGATTGGTCGATTGTAATTTGCATGTGCTTTCTGCATGTCAAATAACAAATAACTAGGACCAGGGCAGTATGGTCGTCTGCATAACAAGATACGCAAGACTACAGCCATTCTTCGACCGTTCAAAATACTGCATTCTGTGACTGAACCGTGAGCATCCTACCTATCGATTTATAAATACAGCATGACCAAATAACGCCAGTAGAAAGGAGAAATAAGCTGCTATCGTGAAAAGAGAACTGCAGTAACCCTGACCTAATTTATTGGTGGCGTGAGATTTTGTCGGAACATGATCATTGTAATTTGTAGACCATGGAAAATTTTGCGCACTTACATTTAAATTATTTATAAAAATCTACTTTCTCTTATTTAAAATCGACTTAATATTTGTAACATATTTTTGCATGCTCTGGGGTTTTGCATGCACGGGCGTCTAACACGTATATCATATGCATGTAGTTTTCGTGTTCAACCCGTGTATCGTATCGTGATCAGTTGCCCGAGTTTCCTCTGGCCCTAAAACAAGAGTTTGATATTTTGACATATAGATATCTGGTATCTATATCTCAAAACATTTTGTGTGTAGCCCGAGCTTCCTCTGGCCCCAACACAAGACTTTGATATTTTGACATATAGATATCTGGTATCTATATCTCAAAACATTTTGACATATAGATGTCTGGTATCTGTATGTCAAAATGTCAGGGTCTGGTGTTGGGGCCAGAGGAATCTCGGGCTACACACAGGGGCTCGTTACATGTAATTGTCTAAAATACACAAATGCTATACTGATATGGGTCACAGTTTGTGTGTGCTGTGACCCGTATCAGTATATATAGCATATGTGTATTTCAGATATTTGTAATGAACCACTGTACACTGTGATCAGCTGACAAGTTTAGTTTGGGTCGCTGTAAAACGAGAAACAACATTCCGGTCCTCATGATCATTCCACTGACGTTTTAGCCAAGTCATTAAAACTTGATTAGGATTTTTTTTTTTGAAATGATTGTCTGGTTTGAATGGTGATCTAATGCTTTATACAAAATTTGATTTACAACTCAATTTTCATTTTATATAGAATGTAGCACATATAGTATCATTCTCTTATGAAATATTTATGTTAAAGTGTAGTAATTAAGCATTTTCGGTTTTATTACCACTAAAATATTTCTATTACAAATATTGTAGATTCTTTAAAAAGATTTAAAGTAATGAAAAAAATACTTTCTCTCTTTCCATATTAACTCTCTCAAAATATTCAGTAGTGGAGATAATGCAGCTGTCTATGAGGCTATGACCAGGCTTTAGTCAGACAATATGACTGGCCAATTACTATGGTAGTCTTAGATCTAACGACTGGTCACCATATAACAGCCTATATAGCAGGGTCAGGATAATAAGTCATTTAGATGTACATGTTGAACAGGAAAGAGAATAGAGTGCTTTCATCAGAGATCGCACCCCGCGATCTCCAGGTTCCTAGTAGGATGCTCTACCACTGAGCTAAAGGGAAATTCCCTCTAGCTCGAAGTTAGAAGGCAACTGTTATCCTATGTACAATTAAAATCTGAGTTTCCTCTGGCCAGCCACCAGACCTACATAGACATTTTGACTGATACATGTCTGGTTTCAGAGCCAGAGGAAACTCAGGCTAGGATCAGGGTGACTGCTGTCTTTGCTTTAATAGATGGTTATCCTACATAGCTCTTAGGAGGAAATTTTGTCCCATTTTTAATGAAAAAACAGTGTTACTGAATTATCTCCAAAAATTCTTCTAAATTTCTGGATTTTTTTCAAAACCTCATTGTGCAATTTAATATCTATGTGTTTTACCAAACAGAGAGCAAAATGGACCTTGAATGCATCATTCAAAAAAATAAATTAAACAATCATTGATCAATAACAATGTTTTGTCATTAAAATTTTTATTTTGTGAAGAAGTGATATTGATATGGCCATAAATCAGCCTCTTTGAAAATAAATAAAGAGTAAACAAGTGGAAAATCAGTGTACATTTAACAGTTGTTTGTAAGTTTTCATTGACAGACTTTAACAGCAGATACCTTATATGTGTTAATGGATCCACAGAATTCCCCATTGACATTAGATGCCTTCTCTTAATTCACCCAAAAAAAGCCCTCCAATGTCAAGATAACAGGTCACTTAGCTGTAAAATGTGGTCCCCCTTGATCAGGGTAGCACAGGACTTAATTAGCATTATAATCAACGGGCCCCTTAATTAGGTCCTGGTAATGCAGGTCAGCTGTTAGCCACAATAAGTGGTCACATTGGGGTAAAAGGTAACTTTGCTCTAACAAGTGGTCACCCTGAATCAGGGTAATTTAGGTCACTTTTGACTAGTGGTGGGCCAATGTTCGAATATAATCGAAAATTAGTTAAAATTAAAAAATAAAACCAATCATTGATGATGCTTTTGAAAAGGCAATTAATTGGAAATTTCTGGCAGTATTCTTTGATGATTATTAAAAGTTCAAATAAGCTATGACAGTGCCTGATATTATGCTTAAACTTAAGCTTAGTGAAGTACTATGTCAACTCAATAGTCACAACACCAGAAAAAAATAACATGAAGCTGAAATAATTAACCAAATATTTTATTTACTTTTCAAATATTTAAATCAATACAGAAAACACATCAAATTTGTAAGTAATTAACTAAGTTGTAATAACACATATTCATAACAAAGGCTAAGATGTGTAATAAATGTACTTGAGATGTACATAAATTCTCTACAAAAGTACAATTCTGTACTAAATTTAGAAAACCAATTATAATCGATAATCGATCGATTTTGAGTTTCCAATTATCGATTCTGAAAGTGGAACCGATTCCCATCACTACTTTTGACTGTTCACCCAGGATTGTATGTATAGTTGTAGCTGAATATGTTAATATAGGCCTGATGTAAAATCATGTCTTCCATGATTTTTGACTTAATGTAGTCATCCTCAGTCCTAGGTAAAAATTCATTTTACAGATTTAAGTACATGCATGTGCAATTTTTACCTTGGACTGAGGATGCAATGACATATACATTTGAACAGCAAATACAATTGATAGTTTCACTGAATTTTAAACTATATTTCTATCAGATTCTAGGGTTTTTCATTTGATTTATAAAGATTGCTGATAAAACACTTGTAAATGTGGTAATCCATAACAATTAACATGCTCTTCTGTTGGCAGAGACAACAAGATGGCTGTCTTTGTGACTTGAGAAACCATGGCAACAAGTGGTGGAGTAGAGACAGGATTGGAGACACTGGTCTGTCCTGATCTCATGCCTGACGATACCGGTAACCTTACTCCGCTGAGTATGGCATGTAAACAAGGCAATGTAGACATGGTAAAAATGTTGGTGCGGGAAGGAGCAGACATAGGTGCTCCTGGGAATGATGGTAAAACTGCGCTGCATTACACATGTGAAGGAGGTGACAGGATTATAGACGGAAATGATGATGAACAGACAGATGACTTTCTCGAAATTTTACAGTTTTTGCTTGACAGTGGTGCTAATGTGGACTGGAAAGACAACATGGGCAGGACACCGCTGTTCACTGCTTGTGAGGCTGATGATATAGCAATGGTGTCATTATTAGTTCGACACAACTGTGATGTCAACATCCAGACAGTTGATGGTGACTGTCCTATCAGAGTTACATGTCGCAATGCTAAATTCTGGACCTATCGACCGGGATCCAGCACTCATACTCAAAGCCATCCAAGTCGTTTTCCTCCAATACAGATTACAAAGGTAATTACACAAAGGGCCAAGTGACCTTATGTCATGGTGTAGCGTCCGTTGTCCTCTGTCTCTCCAGCGTCATCTTTTTTCTTTAAATAGCTTGTTCTCATTAACCAAAAGGACCAGTGTAATGCTATTTGATATTTAGCATGCTGGGATGAAGAGCTACAAAGTTAAATCAAACGAATGACTTTGACTCATATTTAAGGTCACGGGGGTCAAATATGTTAAAAACTTGAATCACCTTTGAATAACTAAATGGCTAGAATAATGATGTGTGGACAGAAGCATGTTGGGATGAAGGGTTACCAAGCTTGTCCAAATTAATGACCTTCACCCTTATTCAAGGTCACCGATATCAATTGTCTTAAAAAACCTTTAAACAACTTTAGTATTAACCAAAAGACACAGGTTTATGTTTTTTGGTCTGGAGCATGCAGGGTTGAAGGGCTTCAAAGTTTGATCAATTGAATGACCTTCAACATTATTTAAGGTCATTGGGACAGATGTCTTAAAAAAGCTTTAATCATCTTCTTATGAATGATAAAAGAGACCAGGGTGATGACATTTGTCCAGAGGCATGCTGGGATGGAGGGCCATGAAACATATTCAAATGAATGCCCTTCACCTTTATTTGGGGTGACAGTTTTTATCTCTAACTCCTGCCAGTTTGTTCAGGACACCATTCATTCATTGACACATACATGTAGCAAGGTTTCATTGTTGTTGTATTTTGACTAAACTAACATTTTGCTCTTTTTAAAGCCAATATATATACATAAAGAAATTGACCATTTCAGGTACTGCTGCAGGCCAATGCTGACATCTCTAAGGCAACACTGTTGCCAACAGCCGTGCAATACAAAGATGCAGAGTTAGTGAGAGAGCTCCTGGAACTAGGCATGGACATCAATATGCTTGACGATAATCAGTGCACTCCCCTGGGTGCAGCCTGCTCCTCTGTAAATGTGCCCTGTTACATAGTCAAACTTCTTCTGGAGCATGGTGCTGATGTAAATAAAGGTGGTGGATGGAGGAAACAGAAACCACTCATATTTGCTTATGTTCACAACTCAGTAGAGAAGATAAGATTACTTCTTTCATATGGGGCATCTCTCACACCCGACGAAATGACAGAACTGGTATCATTAAGTTTTTCCAAGTCCATTCTTGAGAACCCGGAAGTGATTGGCCCTTACAGCAAAGAGTTGATGTCCTGGCGTCTTCTATTGGCTGCTGGGTTTCAGCCATCACGTCAAAGTGCCCAGCTGACATATAAGATGCAGCAACTGAATATCTGTAGTAGCTATGATAAGATATCGCCATGGATTCAGAGCATGCTTTATCCACTGCATTCATTGAAGGAGGTCTGCCGCATCTGCATCAGAAATAGCATACCAGCCAGCATTGATGACAATGTAAAAAAATTGACCCTTCCCAAATCCTTGAAAGACTTCCTTTTATTCAATGAATTTAATTTTGCAAATGCAGATACACAGACAAAGTAGAACCTTGACTTACATGCAAGCAATGGTTTAACAGTCATTCATAACTACCCAACGGTTACTGATGAAATAAATATTAAGAGTCAAGCAAATTAAGGCAATATGGGTAGACTAAATTGCTGTTTTGGATTTTTTAAATACTTAAGTGTCCAATTTTAGTATTCACCATTTCACTTATTTCTGAGTAAACAAAAACATTTTTAAACTGTTTTTTGTTGTTGTCAATACATACCTTTCTTAGAAGAACATCTTATAATGCTCTCAGAATGAAGTTGAGTAAAACTGTCATAATTTTTCCCTTTTTTTTGTCAACCTTGTAAATGTAATGGTTTTTTATTTAAAAAGAAAATTCATTGGTTTTCTCCAAAACTGCTCTGCCCACATAACTGATCAGTATAAGTCGAACAAAAACTTGTTTCATAATTGTTATTAAATTTCAAAAGTTTCCATTTTATAAAAAAAATTGTAAAACAATTTTGGGGGGGTTCTGGAAAATGTGTAATTCTTAAATCTACATGGAATTTTTGGAAAATCCATAAAGCAGTTTGCTCTCCTAAATATTGCCTGCATATTGTGTAGTGCCAACTGCCTGAATATTTGTTGTGCCAACTGTAAAAAGCCATAATTTGTATTTAAAAGGCTGCAAGCTGAAATGCAATATTGTTAAAAGAATTAAGCATTTGTATTTGTAAGTTTTTCTGAGAATAATTTATAAGTACCTAGCCTACGATAATATACCTGGTGTATTATTTGATTGTATTTAGTTGAATGTGTTGTATTTGTATGTGTTAAATTCGTCTTTCTAAAAGATGACGTTCAAGAAATATTTCATACTGCAATAGAATGAATTAAATATTTGCAGCCAGTAAATATATGTGCCAATATGAAGATTATATAGACACCCATGAAGCTTGTGTTTTTGGTGTAGTTCAATGTTTTTGCTATTTTAGTGGTAGATATTTGTAACAATGAGATCTAACGAAAATATTGGTTAATTTGGAGAATTTGGTGTAGGAGCGCAGTTTTTCTCTAATTAGAAACTTGTAAAAAATTGAGACATATGACAACTTTTGTTAACATTTGGAAAATATGGTTATTTTTATATACTGTATTCCGGGAAACTTTCGCCGCAGTATAACTCTTGCCCATTTTGCCTTTCTGTCGGAGGACAAATTTAGCATGATGGCGAAAGATTTTTTAAAAAGTGCGTATACAACGGCACATGTTTTGTCACTATTTCGTCTACACTGAGGTTTAACTTGGGTAAGGTAGGTGATGCAATTGGGTTCCAGTGTGTTCCACTGTTGGCGGTGTAGGGCAAACTTAACACTGGGCGAATAAGGACTCCGTCGTTGAAGGGCGAAAGTTTAACAAGGCGAAAGTTTCCCGGTATACAGTACACCCCCAGTATATTTGCAATATATTGGTGATTTTGAGAAATGTACCAAATTGAGTTTTTAAGCGCAAATGAATGATGCATATACCATAAGAAGATGTTGTTATTATAATCAGTAACTTAATGTAGGCAGTGCAGCCTCATAATTTATTAAGGTAAATATGGATTTAAAGTTGTTATTGATATAATATACAGAGTGGTGGAATTATGAATTGATGGATGAACGCTGGTTCCCTTGTGATAACGGCGAGAATTGGCAAATAATATTAGACTGGGTGTCTCATGCCTTAATCTTACCATGTTTTATTTGATAATACATACCGGTGATTTTTATTGTACTTGAGAAGCTCGATGAGTCTGTTCAGAATATGTCTGTTTCAGAAATATTCATGTACTCTATTGCAATTTTAATGTTCAAATACATATAAAACATTGTTATGTATCCCCATGCCCCAGTTGGAACAACTGTAAATGGACTGGGTTGAGTGACTACCAGGACAGGGAAGTTCATTTGGTCTGACTTTAGGTCACAGGTTTGAATCTTGGTCTTGTCATTTTTGCATTTTCCCATCTTGTTACATTGTTGCCCGGACCAGGAACACTGTCAATTCCTTGTTCTGAATCTTTAACCTTGAAGACAAAGCTCTTAACTCATTAGTTTGGGTGTCCTCTTGATAAGCACGCAGAGTATTTAGAACCTTAGGTTAACCTGAGACACCACTCTTAACAGTTTGAGTCCTGGTCTTTTCCATCCTCGATACTTCAGGGGTTACGCTCACTTTCGCTCTCTGCACCCCTGGATATGTCATAGCAATATCGAAGGCTTAGTGTGCGCCACCTTGTGGACGGAACAAGAAGACTAGTTTGATCCTTTGATGAACATCAAAGGAATCTCGGTCCTGTAGCGGTAAAAATTGACTGGCTTTGAAGTCGGTTGTCATTCTTCTGTCTTCAAAGGACAGGTATCAGCCTAGAGACTGGTCAGGTTCTTTTCACCCGAGACTCATCAAATATATAGCCAGCCGCTTGTCTTTAAATTTGCTATTACATATTCCAGGGATGCAGAGAGCGAAAATAGAGCCTAACTCCTGGAGTATCGAAGATGGGTCTTAATCTTGTTAAACTTTTTCTATCATCAGTGCAATCAAATTTTCAATATATTCTGTCCAGAACAGAACTCTTCACAATTTGGGTATCCTGATGCCAAGCACACGAAGCACTTGAAACAAAGGGTTATTGCAGGCACCTATGTAACTGGAGCGAAAATGCAACTCAGCCCTGGAGGATTTAAATTGGAACCTTGTACATTTAGACCAACACTGAAACCATTTTGAGCTTCCTCCTCTATAGTAGTCAGTTCAACTACACAATGGTGCAATCTTCATTGTACTAATCATTAAATAAATATTGAATATTACCTGAATTGTACCTATTTATGAAAAACACCAGAAGCATTTTAATATTACCTCGTTGAAAATGAACATAGTTTTTGAAACTTTAAAGTTTGGAATACAAATGATCAACATTTTGATTGCTTTTGATGACTGAATAAAACTTAAAGATTTTATGTTTTTGTGACAAGGATATTAAGAGTCTATTGCTGTGTGTTCTGCTGTATACCAGAGTAGTCTTGGTTTACAGACTCGTGACATATCAGGACTACATGCATTACTTTGTATACCTACATAATACAGTTTGATATATTATAATTTATTAGTCCCCCACCAGTTAGTGAGGGAGGGATATGGACTATAGCTTTGCACTCATTCTATCCTTCTGTCTATATTCTGTCAATCTGAAAAATTTGTCCAGACACATTTTCAATACAATTTCACTTGGTATCCAGATTTGGTAAAGCAGTATATTCTGGGATGGTGTTGTACTGTGTATAAAAAAGTGGATCACTGTGACCTATGGTTTGACCTTTGATCTTAACTTTTGAAAACATTTGTCTTGGCATATTTTCTATACTCTTTAGCTCACCTGCCCAAAGGGCATATGAGTTTATGCCATGGCACAGCGTCCATCATCAGTCTGTCAACTTTTTGTTTAAACGGCATCTTTTTAAGATCCAAAAGTCCTACAGTCATGATATTTGGCTAGTAACATCCTGATATGGAGCAAAGTTTGCAAATGGGAATGACGTTTGCCTACTTTCAAGGTCACAGGGTTCAAATAAGTCAAAACATTCAAACAATTTCTTCTGAAGGTCTGAAAGGCCTTTAGTCATGATATATGGCCAATACCATTGTGTAATGGAGCCCACTAAAGTTTGCAAATGAAAATGACCTTGACCTACTTTCAAGGTCACATGGGTCAAACTTTCTAAACCTTCAACAACTTGGCTGATGATCTAAAAGGCCTATGGTCATGATATTTGGCCAGTATCATTCTGTGAAGGATCTTGATAAAGTTTGCCTATGGAAATGACCTTGACCTTCTTTCAAGGTCACCGGTCAAAATGGTCTAAACATTAAAAGACCTTTTTTCTAAAGATCCGAAAGGCATAGAGCCATGATATTTGGCCAGTAGCATTTTATGATGGAGCCCTACAAAATTTACGAAAAATGACCTTGACCTACTTTCAAGGTCACATGGTTCAAATATATCAAATCATTCAAATGACTTGTCTAAAGATCTGAAAGGCCTAGAGTCATCTAGTCATGATATTTGGCATTTAGCATTTTATGATGGAGCTTGATGAAGTTTGCAAATGAAAATGACCTTGACCTACTATCAAGGTCACAGGAGTCAAATAAGTCAAAACATTCAATTAACTTATTCTAAAGATCCAAAATGCCTTGTCATGATATATGCTCAGTACCTTTCCATGATGCAGTCCAACAAACTTTGTGAATGAAAATGACCTTGACTAACTTTCAAGGTAACAGGGGTGAAATAGGTCTAAACCTTCAAACGACTCCTTCTGAAGATCCAAAAGGCTTAGAGTCATGATATATGGCCAGTACTGTCCTATGGTAGTGCACAGCAAAGTGTGTGAACGAATTGAGCTTGATCTATTTTCAAAGTCACAGGGGTACCAGCAGGTCTAAAGCTTCAAACGATTTCTCCTGAAGATCTGAAAGGCCTAGAGTTATGATATTTGTCCAGTAGCATCCTATGACGAACCCCAACAAAGTGTGCAAATGAAAATTACTTTGACTTACTTTGAAGGTCACAAGGGTCAAATATCAGTAGGTCCAAACCTTCTAACAACTTCCCCTTAAGATCTGAAAAGCCTTAAGTCATGATATTTGGCCAATAGCAACGTATGAGGAAGTTCGAGAAACTTTTTTGGATGAAAATGACTTTAACCTACTTTCAAGGTCACATGGGTGAAATAGGACTTAACTCTCAAACGACTTCTTCTGCAGATCTGATTGCCATAAAGTCGTGATAGTTGTCCAGTAGCATCCTATGATGAAACTTGATAAAGTGTGCGAATGAAAATGACATGGACCTATACTTTCAAATTCATATGTCCGGCATACCAAAAAGTCTATTGTTGATACTTTACCAGTTGATTGTTTCATTCTTAAGCGGATTGTGTCCCTAACAACTGTTCAATATCCTCTCAGTCGACCAAATGTTTTCTAACACTTCACCGATTAAAAATGGCAGTGTTATTTTCTTCATCGTCCCCTTTTATTTGGTATTGCTCCTGCACTGCAGCAGTATTCTTTTTAATACTTCACTAAGACTACCCACAATAAAATCTGATTTATTTATAAAAACAGTTCCCTTTAGGCCAACGTATTGATAGTTCAGCAGCATTTACACCGCTGATATTTGTCATTTCTAAGAGTCAAAAGGCGCGTCATCGCATCAACATTAACGGAAAAATAAATATATATTACCTGTATTACTTAAAAAGCTAATTCCGTGCCTGTTGAGATAGCATGGAATTCGCTATATAAGTCAGTGATACAGGTAATATATATTTTACCAGGTGAGACCAAAGTAGACTTTTGCAAATCAATAACAATTCCTGTATGCAGGTATATCCATCTTTAAAAAACTTAGCAACTTAAGATTTTCCTTATTTTGCTTTCACTGTTACTTGTAACACTCTGATATATGAACATGTTAAGCAAATATAAGTTTGTATTTTTTTGAGACAGAATAGACTATATTTTAGGCCTAATTACAGGTAAATTTATAACTTTGTAACATATCTTTTGTAAACGATAAGTTATTTGTAGTTAAAAATACAGAACTTTCAGTTTCATGTATGTGCACTTGATATATCAAAATGAGTTAAAATAAACAAAACAACATCAATGTATTGCACGACAAAGAAAATTATGCTTGAAAATGTAAGAAAATAATTGCATGATATATTAGTGAGCACTTCAATGTTACAGGTTAAGCACAACCGACCACTCGACTTATCATCAAGGAACATATACTGAAAGGTAACTGAAGTGGTGAAGAAGGCAAGAGCAGGAACTTCACCAGGACCAAATGATATTCCCTTTAAGATATATAACATGTGTCTAAAGCTTCTATGACGACTTTTGAAACTCCTTAAAGAGGTTTGGAGGAAAAGCAAAGTACCAGATCTTTGGCAACAGTCTTAGACCATGTTGACGGGATCTAATGCTGGGGTTTGGCAAGTCAATGGGAAAAAAGCCATATGAATGACGTTAATGTGTACTTCAGTGGCATGCAGTCAACACCATGGCAGAAGCTCAAGAAAGTAAAAGTAACTTGCTGTGTTATTTCATTTGTGTTATTTGTGATGGAGATGAATATGATAATCTATGTACAAAGAGGGAAACCAGAGGACCAAAGACAGCCTCGGGGATATACGTTCCTTCATGGATGACCTGACTCTAACCTACAACGACACATTTGCTCGTTAGGGTCTTTGAGCGTTGGATGAGACAGTGACATGGGCAAGAATGATGTTAAAACCAAAGAAGTCAAGGAGTCTGGTAATCAAGAAGGGAAGGTCACACATAGATTCTACCATCCAATGTAAACAATCCTATAAAGTGTCAGGGATGGTATGATGCCAGTCTGAATGACGTTAGCAGCATTAGCTGCTTCAAGAACCAAATCAAGGAAGATCTGAAGCAAATAGATCAGACATATCTCCCTGGCAAATGTAAGGCATGACTTATTTTAACACGGATTGTTACCAAGACTCATGTGGTCCTTCGTGTTATATGAGATAGCAATCTCTTCTGTGGAAGGCCTTGAAAGAACTAGCAACATTTATCTTCGTAGATGGTTTGATGTCACTCCCAGTTTCACAAGAACATGTCTCTATGGAAGAACCAAGCAGTTGTACATCTCCCTATGTCCTCTGTTGTGGAAGAGTACAAGGCTACGAAAGCAAATTTGGTGATGACATTAAAAAAACCCACCAGACGACATGATCCGGAGGGCAGGTTTAGAGACACGTACAGGAAGAAAATGATCAGTGAGCCAGGCAGTGTCCCAAGCATAAAGCAGATTGAGGCATAAAGCCGTTGTCAGAACAACGACGGAGGGAAAACAAGGACTTAGTATGTCTAAATCATAACGGTGGGGTTTGGCAAATCAAGGGGAAACGAGCCATATGATACAGAAAGATATTAGGGAAACTGATAGAGAACAGACGAGCTCGATCAATCGAAATGGGAGAAAGCAATGTGCATGGAACCAGTGTACACAACAGAAGGGAAGCTGACATGGGCAGACATTTGGCAGTACGAGCCACTAGGACTCAAATCTCTTTTGAAGTCAGCTTATGATCTGCTGCCATCTCCAACCAACCTTCACAGATTGCGTCGAGTGGATGACCCAAATGCCAATTCTGTTAAAAGCCAGGTGCCATTGAACATGTTCTGTAATCATTCCAGACTTCACTTACACAGGGCCGATGCGGATGGAGGCATGATTAGTCCTTCAGGAGTAAGCATCCACACGTGAACGCGAGAAAAAGGAAGAAAAGAACTTGATAGAACAAAGCACCCACCATGATTAATTTCGTCAAGGCAGGAGAGACAAACATGAATCCAGCTTCATTCACCACATTGATCCTAGACAAACACGTGGGAGACGATGGTCGACTTAGGAAAGAAGTTGGTCTTCCCAGATATTGTCCAGACCACACAGAGGCCAGACATTTTGATATGATCCGTTACTTTTATCGAAATACAGAAAAAGTACAAAACAATTACATTACATGAAAAATAATTTTAGAAATAAAATAGGATATACCAAAGGAAAATTGGTGGCGATCAGTGGAGAAGGAAATAAGAGAGTTTGGATGGACTTGGGGCCAGATTCACCAGATGGCAGCTGACAGGCAGAGATGGCGATCCTCAGTGAAGGCCTTATGTGCTTCCTAGCACGAAGAGGATTAAGTAAGTAATAGGATATAGCTTATATTAGAACATATATGTATATGTTATTCGTTAATACTGTACTGAAAATTTTACTTTTTTATTCAATTGATCGCTTAAAAATATGAAAACCCCTTTATACAACACAAACCATATTGTTTTCAAATTGCGTCAAAGTTACGCATGCTCCACTTCTTTAATATCAAATAAAATGTATTGGTACAGAATATATACTTAAAAAAGCAGTAGGCTATGTCTTTTACCCCAGTTATAAAACCATGTAACATGGTGAATAAGTACATTCTATTTGTGACATAAGCTATCTTGTCTCTTGCAATACATATTAAGGTATTGGAAGGGGGTTATTTCCATATTTTCATCCTTAATGCAATCGAGTAAATTAAGAAAAAGAGAAAAGACTTTCATTTTTGATAAATAATAAATATACACACAAATTTTAAGATTCTTGCAGAAAAAGAACCTGCTCATTTCACTCATTTGACGAATCAACGTGTCCAAGTCTCGCAAATACGAGTAATTGATCATTAAATCACCTGATCAACTATATATACAGTTGTATTGATTGTAGTTTAGATAAATTACAACACAATTCATGACTGGCTTGCGTATTTGATTTATGCACCTTGAATTTGAGCCTTATTCATTTCCGCGCGAACTACCCCGAGGCCATTGTTGTTAAATGGAAAATTGGAAGATACGTAATCTCCCTCCTTGCATATCTGCCGACATCCTTTTGTGTTTTGGGCCTCCTGCTGTGTGGTCGGGGCACATATGTGTTCAGTGTATACGTAATTTACATGTACTCGAATTTCGCACCTATGGAGGCTACGGGAGTTGATCGAGATAATTTATGTATATTGTATAAAGAAAAAAGTTTATTTTTAATCTCAAAATTCAATACTTTTGCAATATGTATATACACTTTGCAATATATGTACAGAGGCGTATCCGACCGGAGGCAAGGGTCATATCATTTCTTGGGTCGACGGGTTCGTTTTGTTCAAACGATATGTAAACTCTTTCAGCAAATTGTTACTGATTGAAAGAATAAATAAAATAAGATGTTTCTTTCAATCCAGAACATAAGTAATTAGTTACAGGGTCAGATGTATTAAGCTTAACATTAAAATCTTTTTAACTAAAGCAGATCTCTAACGAAACTACGTCTATTCAATAAACAAATAACCGAATTGTCATTTAAATGGGTCGCTAACCTTGAAGTAGAGTGTTTTGTTTATATAACGGTGATAAACAACTCCTCTTATCTTGCGCGTTTCCAGATCACTGTATAGTGTTTGAGGAATTTGACCCAATATATCACGTATGCCTTTGTCATCAAATGATTAAGTGAGTAAAGGTGCTATTTTGTAGCGAAATCAGCCTTAACCAAGAACAAGAAAAAACCAATAATAGAAGCATTATGTAGAAAGTACTTTATTATAATACTGTTTAGTTCCAAGCAGTTTTTATACATGTACATATAAGAGCCGAATAAAACTATTTAAAACACATGAGAAAATAGAGAAAAATAAGGGCTAACAGATTCAATTGTCTGTATATGTAACAGGTTTCGCATATTTGTATACTTACTTTTTTTACATTATATGTTGTGGCAAGTTATCAAATAAAACCGAAATCTGATAAACATAATCATTCAACAAAATATCGAAATCTCGCTATATAAGGAATACTCTTCTTCAACTCCATTTCTTGACATTAATTTGCAGGACTGCACAAATTGTATAATAATTCGAGGTTTCTTATGTAGGTCGTTTCAAAGCGGTTCACAAATTATTATCCGTGGTTATAGATCCTTTGCAACCAGCCAATATCTGTCTCAACTCCCTGATGAGCAACAGCCGTGGCTGCTATTTCGGCACTCACAGCAAGCATTCAACAATTTTAGCACTGCCCAACGATGTACTAATTTACAACTGGGTAGACTTGAACAATTGGAGTAAGTATCTTGCCAAAGATACAATACAGTGCCGTGACGTGATGCGAACCCACAACCTTTCGGTCACGAGCTCGGCGTCCTACCACCGTACTGCCGTGTCTCCTAACAAGCAATGTAACAAACGTGGTGGTTTTGATTCAGCTAGCGTTCATATTATTTCTTCAGTAGCAAAATTCCGGCCTCCTGCTTATGGATATCGATAACTTTTTTGAGTTAAATTTTATGTCACGACCAGTAACTTTCCAGTTGTAGTATTTTCACACCCACTGCTTATGGAGTTGACATACAAGATATAGATTTCTAACTAGGACCAGGTTTAGTATCAGCATTTTTCTTGAAACATGTTTCTTGTCGAAACAAATGCCATATAACCTACATAAGCATTAGAGACAAGAATTTAACAAACAATGAAGGTGAACCTTAATATGATCTTAAATTCAAAGTTGATACGGTTGGCAAACAAATTTAAAGTGACCACTTCAAATCGGAATCTCCACTCATGTTATGGAGACACATTCAATACCAATGAGATCAAAACGAAACGGCAAAGGAATTCAAGAGATACGGGAAGAATATAACGTCAAGAACAACTGCTCAATGACCACAGCTAATAATTTGTGGACCGCTTTTAGACGACCTGCAAAGCGGTTCACAAGAACCTCAAATTTCATTATAATTATTTATTCAATACTTACCTGAACATAATATATATGATTTTGAATTAACTTTCTCCACCCAATATATATTTGTATATAAAGGCTTAATTTTTAAATTATTCTAGTACTGTGATAGAGTATTTTATCCTTGTTGTGACCCCGTTATAATATGAAGAATTTGGTTTGTGATTCAGCCTCGGTGACAGGTTTACATAAATTTTATTGATAAAGTGAGTGGTTGAACACACAGGGACTTTGTCGGTCTTATCTTAAGCTGTGTACTCTTTCACCTTGGCTAGCAAATATCTTGTACATAATGATAGTGGTGTTTTTTTTTTTTAAATTACAGTCATGACAATGTAGCAATGTGATGTCAATTTAAAGTAATTTTATTGCTTTAAATTGCATCACCTAAAGACCATTTACATCCCTTTTCAGTATTTGCAGCTTATTAATATTTTCAGAAGTGAAAGTTTCAAAATAGCAAAAGAAATCTTCAAGGCAAATATTGGTTACAATTTCTTAGCACTTGCATTACTTAAAAACGACTCGAAACAAAAACGATTTCATTTGCTATCTCAGTTTGCAGCCATAAATCCGCTTTCAATAGAAATCTGAAGCGTATTTTTTTTTCACTGCTAATAGCCATCTTCCAATGCATATTTGGTCACAACATGTAACTGAGAAATGCTCAGTTCCCAGAATCAATATGAATAATCCGAGGAAAATCACTCACGTGCGTTCAGTGTTTTTTTTTTTTTTTTTTTTTAAATGTTAGTAGAATGTTTTTGGTCTTGCAATTACCCTTGAAAGTCGTAGATAGATAGAATTTGTCGATATGCTCTGAAACAAGGATATATAGCACAAATCATAATGTGATTATACCCCCATTAATACGAAAACTTATTGCTTTTGGCAGTACTAAGAATGATTTAAATGATTTAAAGTGACACACTATCTGTAAATCCTCATTAATTAATATACGTTCAATGATTTAAAGTGAGATACTACCTGTGTTTCATTCCTAAAACAAAACGTCTACATGTTTCTATAAATACTGTACTATATTAACAATCAAACAAATGATTTCAGAAGGTTTTAAAAGGTTTTAAAAACAAACTTAAATAATATATTTATGGTAACAATTCCTCTTTTATCAGTCTATTCTCCAATTTATATTTAATAATAATTTTGCGTTTGTTTTCAGTCGACTTTTTTACGAGTATTTAAAATGGAGAAATTATGCTTATGTATATCAAATTCGTTGTAAAAAAAGTGAAAGTGTATGAATAAAAAATAGAATTGGTCATGATAGTAAAGTTCTTCCGATTGAAAAAGAAAAAAAATATTTCTCGATCTTTTTAACAGTGTGGTCAAACCTGCTAAAGAGACCAACTCTGATATAAGACTACTTAAAAATCACCATTGCTGCGAATTTTATTTTGACTGAACTTGTATCAAAAGACCATCTAAACTCTATATAAATTTATGGTCGCTGAAAGCAGGTTTGGCACTATACTTTTACATTGGGTCTGTATAAGTATTTCTGGACAACCCGACAATGGTGGTACTCAATGGCTGATTAAATGAGGACCAAGCTTTTCAAGACGGTAAAGGTATAGATAAGAACTCATCTGAGGTGACAGAACACCAACACAAGGGCGGAGTGTCGCATCCTGTTGAGATATGGGCTAATATTTTATGAAGACTCTGCAGAACTTACTTGCCAATCAGCACGTTATACATACCTCGGTTACGTGGGATTGAGTTTAAATACGACGAGGTCATCTTTTCTCTGGTCATCCAGAGGGAATACCTCACAGGTAAGGCGTCTTGATTGTCAGATATCCTCATATTGAGTAAAATACTTTTACATTTTCACTAGTGCAATGAAACTTAAAAATAACGGAATGAAGTACTACAGTTGTATATCCGTATATCGTTTATTTTCTATATATATATTAATATCAAATGCAAATTAATTTACAACATTTCAAGAAAATTTTACGCAACTTTGAAAAAAAGTATCTGTAGCAAATAGTTTCTTTTATTTCACTAAAGCAACTTATTAATATGCTTTGTATGTATTGACATGTATATTTAAAAAAAAACTATTCGACATTTGTTTTAGATAAAAATGCTTTGGGCCGGTTTAATAACCCTATTGCTGGGGTTAGCTGCGGCTAAAGAGTAAGTACGATATTTATTTCTCACATGTTTTTAAAATTGATTTAAAGTCAAAACACTCATATAGCTGTTCATCAGGTCTGAAAAATGGTTAAGCTATAATACCATTGTAGATGGTAGATAGCTTGTTTGGAATTGATGAACTCTTTTCTAATCATCTAGCAGCAGATTTTATCTTTAATTCTGTTAAAAATGAACATAAAACATACTATTTTGTAAAGAAGATAAATCATTTACCTACATGATATATCTATTTATATATATTCATACATTTATTGATTTGTTTATCTGGGATATGTATCGCCAATCAAACAAACAATTGTCACGTGGTAAAAAGGGTTGTCGACTCTATAACATGTGTCTAGCTAGATGGATCTTGAATTTCGTTTGATCCTAGGTCTAAATTTGTATTATCAAGACATTGTCTTTATGAAATTGGAACACATAAAATAATTAACTACATTGTAGATATACAAAATAAAATGCAGTTATCGATTACAAAGTACAATGTTAATGTGCAAATACGTATTTATTGTTGTTAAAGTTTAAAATGGTATTATAATTATACCTTATAACATCATGTCGACGTACACAGAATTATTGTACATGCAGTTATAAAAACGTAAAAGGGTATTTATTCTAAGCATCTTATCAGCGTGTACTCAATTTATTCATTTTATTATAGTTATAACAAATAAAAGATATATTTCATTATTTAAATAATCTTAGCATCTTACTATTTACTATTTCTCGCTATAAAATGCAATGATATATCTCAACATCATTTCGAGATGTACATTATCGTGTGTTTTTTTATGAATACATTGTACATTTATTTAGCTGCATAATACGGAAGTGGAGATAAACTGCATATATACAGTTGAATGTTTTATTAAATTATGTTATAAGCCTTACCGTATCGATAAAATAAACGCTTTTGATTCTGGTTTTGATAATAGCAAAAATGTCATTTTCAAAGTACATGTATCGTTATTCAATCCTTTTTGTTGAAAAAACTGAAGGTTAATTTTAATTTCTAGATACACGCTACCCTTTAAGAGTATATAGAATACATGGTTATATTATCTTTTCTCTATTTATTTTTCTAGTTCTATTATGTCAGTTTCGTTTTACAACTTAGATATGGAGAAATCAAATTAAATGAGATAGGTGCAAAGAAAAATGATTTACAAACATACTGCTGATATTTTATAATGTTAGCCTTCGTTAATGCACACATGACAGATAAAACAGAATTTAGCCATTTCTACCACCAATACAGTTCTAAGTTATTAGATCTATGTTACTGTAAAGCGGGCCGAATGTACTTATTTTCATATTTTGTATACTTACACAGTGGAAGGCTGATTTCAATACTGGACAAATGTGTTTAAGAAAATTAAAGAATAAATATCTACTGAGAAAAAATATTACATTAAATTTTGTCAAATAACACAGATAAAATGTGAAATGCACTGTCTTTATCATTAAGGGGGTTAACTCGAACAAACAATGGGTTAATCGATTGTCAATATAGATGTAATAAATGTTAATATCATGAAAAATAAAAAAGATAATGTAAAAAAAAAGTATTTTTTATCTTTTAGTACTTATGTCGTTATTACCCCTAAAGACGTCCGCCCGGGAGTGCCCCTGAACATCAGTGTTAATATTCTACACGCGACTGGTGATGTGCACGTCACAGCTAAACTCGTCCATGTGACCGACAAATCGGTGAAAGCCTCTTCGTCGGCAACGTTCCAACAACGTATGTGGCTACATTTTTGTGGTCATATTTTCAGTCAGCGTGTATATATAGATATCTGTTTAAATGTATACATTTTACACCAAGTTGACAGTTCATTCATTTGAAAAATACAAACGGCTCAAAGACAGTTTTGAGAATAAAATTTCGATAGTTTTGTTAGTCGGTTTTCTGATTAGAAAAAAGTTCATAACTTAGTTGAGTTGCCGTCTTGAAAATGAATTTCATATAAGATTTTCTGTTTGTTTTGATAAACAATTCGGGAAAGACTTTTTAAGAGACTAAAACTCTTTTTCTAACAAGTTAACTGTTATTATCATAAATATGTCAAAACTACATGTATTTGTGTCAGTGGAAAGTCGATGACTACAATTCAGAAATAAGCGATTGTCTTCATTTGCACTGTATGTTTCTGCACCAAAAATAACAGAAATATGTAAATGATTTTCAGATGTCCCGGACACCATGAGAATTATGGTAAGCATTTCTTTCATTTGATATATGAATGTAAACCAATAATTGTTAATTTGTCGAAATTTTTACTTTTCTTACTTTTCTTACTTTTTCTTGTTTGTCCGAGATAAGATAAAAGATACATTCTATATCTGACAATTCTTCTATAAGATGCACTGTCATCTATTGTTGCAACTAAGCATTATGGCCTGTTGTGAATTTAGCATCGACTTTTATGCAGTTGATAAACCCTACTTTTATCATAATTCTAGGTACCAGATACGATTCCAAGCGGGACATACCAGCTAACTGTAGAAGGCTCCAATGGTCTTACCTTCACGGATAAAACGAATCTTCATTACGCTTCCAAGGGCATGTCTATCTTTGTACAGACTGATAAAGCCATGTACAAACCTGGCCAAACAGGTAAGCTTACTGAATTATTTTTAACTTATGGTATTGAAGGGCTGTATAACACATTGACACGTTACAGATACGAGCTACTCGCCAACCACTGGGAATATATAATAAACATCATTACAACCACAATGTTTTCAAGACTCTGAACCACATCTTAAAAAAAATAAAACTTTAAACAAACCATGACTCCGTTTCTGCATCAACAACAATTTATTTTGGGTTTTAAACAATTCCTGAAACATTATCTATCAGTAGTAACTTCTGTTGAATTTATTACTTCTCCACAATAAGCACCACAAATCTTAATGCTTAGTTTAAATTATATATTACTATATTTGGTGGAGGAATTTTTGCAAGATATCCTTATTTCAATGGAGACAGATTGTTGCCGATTACACATAAAAAAATAGATACACGATAAGACACTTGCTCGATTCCTATATTTCACATTTAGATATACTGATTTGTTTTCTAAAGTAAACTATTCAGCAACTTGAATCTGTTTTATCCTCCATTTGATGTTAAATAAACTACACACTTTGTTTTTATTTCATACCTCGGCATTGACTTACACATATTCAATGATGATCCCCTCACCAAAAGACGAGACAAGTTTAATTTGAGGATATTTGTTTCAATAATTTATTTTTCATAAACAACACAATTTACAAAACATACCAAATGTTACTTTGAGAAAAAGAAACACTTTGCACTGAGAACCATTCTTGGACAAAGACATTTTACTACAAACATATGAGACTCACATTTTTTTGTATCATTATATAACAAATTAATCTATGCCTTAATGTCTGGGGTTTAACAAAAAATATTGGCACTGGTGTACTTTGTTTAACGAAATACCTAATTTTACGCATGGAAAAGGTCCCAAAAGGCCAGTCTAGACTTCATTAAAGTTTACGTGCAAGTGTGTTGAAATATTGTATAACCCAACAACTACTGATAACTTTGGTTTTGTGTTTGCGTTAGAACTGTTTTAAAGTGAATGAACAAGAAAATTAGGGGAATGTAGCAAATTTTACGCCTGGAAAAGCCCCAAAAGGGCCTTAAGAACTTAGTATACAGCTATGCATTGTTTTCAACATGTTGGGGGTTTGCGAGCTATGTTAATCTCCATCAACTCTTGTTTTTTTCAGAAATAATTCAGTTTATAACATTTGTCATTTCAGTCAATTTTCGGGCATTCGCTATTTATCCAAATTTGACAGTTTACAAGGGGCCCATGGACATCGAGATTTACGTGAGTTCAAATCTCAAAATTCCGTCTCGTGTTATATATTTTCAAATATTTCAAGTACTAATATATGAAATATTCAATAGCCATTTCGATTATGTAAATTATAGATAACTAGCTGCATTAATTATATTTCGTAATGCGTTTATAAGTCATATGCTTTAAACGCTGTGTATGACGCTGGTATTGCGCATTATCGAAAAGCGATTTCGTTATAGAAAATATATGTATAAATATGAAATAGTAAATTCTGCGTACCGCAGAAATAACATAAAATAACTTCTGTGTTATAAGTCTCGTTCAACCAGACTCTTGTTGCCTACGCAAGCTACACCGAACAGAGAGCCTGGTCAAACACAGTGCTTTCGTTTTGTGACATCATAACGATGTTTACCAGAAATCTGTTAAATGATTTCATTGGTCAAAGGTTGACACACCCTTTTAAACTTTGAAGTCAGAATTTGAGTGACGCAAAATTATATTGAATATGTTAATATCCATGTTTTCACTATAAACGAGAAAATGCAAGAAAATGCTTCAAAAAGAATCATTTCATGTGTTTTGATTGGATATTTTACAATAGTTCATGAAGTTAAATAAGCTATTGACACAAGTCAAGCCAGATTACCTGAGTAAGGACTTGTAGGTGTTTTGAATGGTGTACAGGTAAAATCTCACTTGCTTTGCATGATTTTTCTAACTCTAGTCAGCCTCGTTGCCTTTGTGCTAGTTTTGATTTCTTCAGTGGAAATATATGGCAATATTCTGGAGATTTGATACATTTTCTTGCATTGTTCTCGATAGTAGTGAATACACGGGTATTTTAAGAATGCATGTACAGGTAAGTTTTTTTTCTATTAATTTCACTATTCATTGAAATGTGTAATGAAGTTGACATAACGTCCGGAAATGAAAGTAAAAACACTGCCCTCTGGTGATGGTAAATTTAAAGTACTGTGTTTGACCAGACTCTTAAATAACAGATGATCGAGCGTCTGATTGAACGAGACTACTGTGTTATAAACAAAATATAAAAACTGGCATAATTCATATAAATCATAGTATTGATGCTGTAGCAATGTTCGCTTATCTATACATTACTAATTTTTAAGTATTTCTATTAACTTAAATCTTACTTCATTGACCCATGAAAATGTTAATTGTTAAAGTTTCAGAAACATAAATGCTTATCTACCAAAAG
>JAULCA010434777.1:0-11115 GCA_032360845.1 Crassadoma gigantea
ACCAGGTAGTCAGTTGGTGTGGTATACCGACACCAGGTAGTAAGTTGGTGTGGTAAATTTTATTAAGTCAAGGGTTCAAATCCTTGTCTAGCCTCACTAATTGTTTTCACACTTGGAACACAGTTGTTGATGACATTTCATTTTTTTATTTTTTCATGAATTTTTCACAAAGGTCCCACAAGGTTTGGTTTTTGTTTTTAGAAATTACTTTTCAAGGCTATAGCCATGTCTGAAAAATCAGTTTTCGAAGTCTTTTGAAGTGATATATAGGGACCCTTCACTAGGTCCCTACTCTATGTATATATATATTTTATTGTTACACCAAATATTGAATCTTGATTTAAGTAACAGGGGCCACTTGTATAAAACATCTCAGAGTTGAGGAAAATCTCAAACAATGTATTGTCTATGGGAATTCTTAAGAGTAGAGGAAATCTCAAGAGTTGAGATGTTTTATACAAGTGGGGCAAGATCTTTAAGTTTCATGAGTTTAATCAGTTTATATATATAGGTATTACTTTATAATGAATATCTAGCCTAAATAAACCATAATCCAAATTATATCAAATATGAAGTTTGACCAATCTTAATAACAAAAACATTAATTATTTTGCATGTACATATGTAATGGTACATACATCATCATAATAAAATCAACACATCTGAGAAAGATGGAAGATATTAATATCCTTATCCTTCAGAAGACTTTATTTTTTCCCTTACTGCTTGATTTTCTCCTCTAAAGATTCTATAGGAAGTATGTAAAGCATTCATTCTATAAAAAAGGTAAATATATTTTGTAAATGTTAAAACTTCATTTTGATTTTTCCAAGTTATAAATTTGTACTAATGACCTTTAACCTTTCAGAACAAGTACAGGATTTATAAAACAGGTCGAAGACTACCTTAAGCTTTTAGCTATAAATTATAGGGACACAATGAATGTTACTGTACAAAGATGTTTGACAGAGATTGACATGGATTTAAATGTGGAGAACACCGGTCCAGAATCTATTACACACTTTACTCCCCATAAACTCTCCCTGACTGTTTACACTGAGCCCGGATCAATGATCCTTATTGGACCCACTTACAAGCCGGGAGGAATTGGCCAGAACTTATCTTGGATTCCGAGAGTGGCTTTTTACGGTAGAAAATCATGCATAGGCTTCTTCAACATTGGCCAAGATCAAGACATTAAACCAAGTACCGCCATCAATAACAAATGGATTTTTTTTAGTGTGGCAATTTCAGAGCGCAAGACAAAATTCCTTTCTATCTTAACTGAATAGTTTAACAACCAAGAGCTTATGGAATGTTTTTAGAATAAGATAATAATGAAGATGAAATATGCTAAGCATCAAATTTTCTATTTTAAAACATATTTTGAAAGATCAAATCACAGTCTACAGTTGAAAAAAAATATGATATCAACAAAAGACTCATGCTGTGGTGTCATAATCAAATGGCATATGTTCAGATATTGAAAGCAAACACAGAAATGCAATCTTTAAAAGTGTTCCTCTACTTGGTGATGTATGAGAATTACTTAGAAATAAAGAACACGTTCTTTTGTTTCCTTCATTAACTCTCTCTGATATTAAATTTCCTATTTTGAACTTGATTGAAATACATAAGATTGAAGCCTGAAAGAATGTATTTTAACCCTTTTACCACTATACACCCTAAAGGACTCAACCATATTAATGCATGGTAGAGTCTACTGACGTTACATAGGGGTGAAAGGGTTAATTGTGATAATTCCAGAGGCCATGTTCATATAGAACATAATTTGAGGGCTTGTTTTGAATTGGCATTTCTTTGAATACATTTTGCATGCATGTTTAAATATATATATATCCTGTAGATTTGAAAGGACATATGTAAATATGGAAAAAATTAGAGCACATATATACACATAATTCTGGACATTTAGAAAACACTAATCCAAACTTTTTGTAAAGGGAGCTTACTCTATCACAAATATAAGGTGTAGTATCATTTCATAAGGCAAAGTACATTTCAAAGGGAGATAACTCTAATGCAAATATAAGGAGGAGTGTGTCGTATAGCATCCTTAAACCAGTTCTAGTTTAAACAGTATAATCACAAGCCTGTTAGTGGATTTACTTCTGTTGTATTGGTTATGGTGTGGGAGAGAAGAAACGGTTCACCTCATCTCATCCTTCCATGATTTGCAGTACCTGCCATGAATGTTTTCCACAGGTTTACCCTTCCTCTATATACATACAGTAGACACATGCAGATGATATAAATTGTCTCTTTCAATGGGGGAGCTTGGTGGTTAAGAGGAATGTAAGCCTGTTTCTCATTGTACTGTCAGGTTCGAGGGTCGGAAATCCTTCGGAGCGCTAGGGACTGGCCATCAGATGCGCAAATGTTGCAGTCCCTAGCTAAACGATTCTCTCACAGCTACATCCCATCTGATGCCTAGTGTAAAGCTGTAAAGTGTCAATACTCATTCAATCATTCCGTCATTTGGAAATGCTAATGTTTCTACTGAGAACTGACTGGAATGTTGCAACAAAAAATGAAGATTATTCAGTTAGAAGCCTTTTGCCATTGTCAATTAAACAGCATTATTATTTGACTTTTAAATCTTATATGATATGAAACCATGTTATTACTCATAAGTAGTAGCAAATGTTTGGTCAGATAACATGTGTGCTTTTTGAAGATATTAATTTGACAATGTATTTTCAGATCAGCTATATTTCTATCGGAAATATAGCCAATCAGTCAATGACCTCTAGTCCCCTAAAGTCACATTTAAACCTGACCAAATCAAAGACTGGGCAAGTCCAGTTTAGAAATGTAGGGGTGAATGAGTAAAGAAAGTCATACAAAATTGTGTTGTCAAAAAAATACCTACAATAGTCAATGAATATTAAGCTTTGATACTCATGAAAACATAGTGATACACAGCTGTATCTAATCTTGGCCTCAAAAATGTTTGTAACAAGTTCAATTTTTGAAGAGTTATGCTTTGAATGCTAAGCTCAGGTTTTTTAACCATTTCACCACTATAGACCATAATGGACACATCCAAATCAATGTCTGGAAGAATTTACTTAGTTGCATAGGGATAAAAGGGTTATTGGTCACTTTTCTGTTACTATACATGATTTTGTAAAACGGGAAATGTCTGCCATTACCATCCTAAAAAAAACCCCAAGAGGCTCAATTGGCCTGCATCGCTCACCTGGTTTAAATCTCACACTTGTAATCTTAAATAAAGCTACAAGCAAAATATCAGTATTTATGATTAAAATTCATTCAAATGTTAGCCCTTAATCCCAGCATGCTACTGACTAGATATCAACATTCTTGGCCTTTTGGTAATTACGAAGAAGTCGTTTAAAGATTTTGAACAGATGAGATCCCTGTGACCTTGAATAAATATAAAGATCATTCATTTGAACAAACTTGGTAGTCCTTCATTATAGTATGCTGCTACTGGCCAAATATCATCACCCTGGGCATTTTGGTTATTGAGAAAAAGTTGTTTAAATGTTTTAACATATTTGACCCCTGTGACCTTGAATATGTGTGAAGGTCATTTATTTGAACAAATTTGGTAGCCCTTCATCCCAGTTTGCTACTGGCTAAATATCATCACCCTAGGCCTTTTTGTTATTGTGAAGAAATTGTTAAAGCAAAATATTGACAATAGGCGGACGCCGTGCCACGGCTGATGGTGAGTTCAATATGCAATGATTTTTTTATACAGTAATAGAAGTACCGTACCAGGAAGAAATAATATGAAAGCAAATATAGAGACAAATTTATAACAAGGTTTGCAAATTTGACAGGTGGCCTTAGGGGTAGTGAAATATTGCCTTTATCAGTATTAAACTGTTTCATGTCAATGCACAACTAATCCATTGCCACTACAAACCATATGATAGATTTATAGGGGATCTAGCTTACCATGTCTATCTTAAATATAATCAGCTTCATTTGCTGCCACAGGTCAGTTGTCTTAAAATTGATTATCATCTTCTATAGCTGTGACCTCCAGTCACAAACCGTCCCTGGTATACAGCAGAGTGTACTTAATGTAGATACCGTCTGGATCTATAAATAGTCCACACATACCCTCCAATCATACCCTATATCTTTATACATGTAAATAAAACAAAACACCAAAGACTATAATTCACCAGTACTTTCGCCCATCTTTGGGCTCTACAGGCAAAAGTACCAGCGAAATTTAGCCTTCATTTTTTGTTGATTTTTTTATATTTTGTTACCGCTTTATAAATTAACATACACCAGAGATCAGAAACTTTATAAGTCCCAAGTTTTGTATCTCATTTAGCTAGTAATCCTCATCTGTATTTGTTCAGGAATCCCGGTAAAATTTTCACTTAAGATAGAGAGTCTATTGCTTCATTTTGCATCGCTAAAAGAGAAGATTTCCAAAATTTAGGCATAGTTTTAACTTTGAGTTGCTTGCTTATTTACTATGATGCTTATTTGTAGAGCACACATTCAACACTTATTTTTTCTGCAATAAGCCAAAAACAAACTCTGACTCGATGTAGTTAGGTGGGCTTATTACAGGACAATGAAAACACATATCTCAGCATTTATTTTGAACTGCAATAGAATTGGGTTGGCTAATATTACCAGGCATGGGGTTAGTGCTGGATACATATGGTAGCTGTTAATTAAAGGTAACAAATACATACAATCCTGTTTATAACGCTTCGTCATGTATATACTGTGATACTTTACAGGTCAGGTTAGCTATATAGGTGTCACGAATATACAAGGTTTGTTACATATTTGGAACAACACTGTAACAAACCTATTTATATGATCTCTCAATCTGCCATCTCTGATATGCTATAAATATGTCTGTAAAGTTGCAGCATCATAGTTGGACAGAAATGCTAAAGAACATGATCTATACTTAATCCTTTCACCCCTATGTAACTTTAGTAGACTCTACCATGAATTGATCTGGATAAATCCATTATGGTCTACAGTGGTGAAAGGGTTAAAGCTGGGCAACATATGCGTTTTTTCGTGTTATATGATATAGCTAGAATTAGCTGTCAGTATTTGTTTTGACTCTTATGAAATGTCCCTCTGCAAAGAGATAAACTCATTCACCCCTGAAATTTCACAATAAACTATTCCAACCACTGAATAGGAATAGTTCAAATGTGTTTTCAGGGGTGAATGAGTTAACCTTTTTGATATTGGATCATCTTCACTATATCCTATTACCTGATAAGACAAGCATAATGTCTATTTATAGCTTGTCTATCAAGGTAGCTTGTTACCTGTGACAGGTATATATGCAAGGCCATGACAATTGTATCATTTTGTGTGCAGTTGAAATACTTCTTATACACCACCTGTTTCAATTGCCAACTTGCTTACATATATTAATGTATATATATTGTACGCCAGGAAATTTTTGCTGCAGTTTTATTTCTCCTTTTTCGCCTTTGCTAATGAGGGGGAATTTATCATTATAAAATTCAACAGCATAATAAACAAAATGTCTGTAAGACATAAATACTCGCGCATTACAGGACGCAACGGGACAGGATAGACATGGGCAACACTATATGCCCCCCCAACCCAATTTTAAGGCCGGCGCATAATTAAAAGTGAAGTGAAAAATTGGCACTAAAGTGAAAATTGATTTCAATTGAGAATGGCAAAAGTTTGACAGGGCATTAGGGGATTTTGGTCATGTACCATAATAGAAGAAATAGTTAATTTAATCAAGTGCAATTGTATGTATGTCTAGTAAGAGTGAGAAAGTTTATTGTAAAATTTACTTGCACACTGCAATTGTATGCATAACAGACAGATTTCTAATTCTTTCACGTAAGACTGAAAAGAAAGAAAAAAAAAATTTATACGAAAAAATGTTGAAGGTGCAATTTAGATCCTAGTCTTTAAGTAATTCTAAAACCAATTCATTAGCAATCAATGACATGATGACAGATCTATAAATCTACTGTAGCGAGTGATACTCGTTACAGGCTGTAATTTCTACCCTGCTTTATTTTATTTCCTAATTCATTCAGTAGGAATTGACACTGTTTCGAGTCACGTTACTTTTTAACAGCAAAAAAAATGTTAGAACATTACGATTTCCTTGTTTCTTTCGCCACACACGACACTGGTGCGAAAATCCTTAAAAATGTACATCGTAATTACATCTTCACTAGAATGTTGATCTTGTCACAGAAAAACTATTTTTCCACACAACCAAAATGTTATTGTGGGTTTACTTTCCGAGCGATATCTCCATTCGTGATCGTTAACAGTCTCTCGACACTATATCCACGGACAAAACAGTATCTCTCATTAAACATCATACATCAGGAATCAATACTATCAGCACTGAACACACAACACCAGGCCTTGTTAGTCTTTAGCATAGTCATCTTCACCTATTCGCCCCTGAAATTTCATAATGAACTATTCCAACCTTTGAATTGGGAGAGTTCAAACGTGTCTTCACGGGTGAAAGAGTTAAATCTGGCCAAACAAACACACTATTCAGTATGCAAAAAGGGGCAGATTGCCCTGAGAATTTGACAGTTTTCTTTCTCTATGCTATCATTATTACTTCTTCGTCAATATATCTATTTAAGCAATAGACATCCATAGAGTAACAACCACTATTAATCCAGTTGTCCCACTTTCATGACTGGTTTAAAGGGACCGATTTTAATCCTATATGTGACAGCTAGTAATTAAGGGCTGCAACGGTGCCCACACCTCACGATACAATATGTATTGCAGTACGATGCTTACGATTAGATACATATCACAATACAAATGTATGCTTAAAAAGTCAACTTCATAATGACTGAGTGCACAATTTTATCGAGTGTTGTCATCGACTTCAATAGTGAATACTATCAGAATATATTTTATATCATTTCTGAGCCTGCATCCAATCTAGAAATGCTGAAAAAAAATAATACAACATATTATGTCATTCAAAGTTAATTTTCTAATAGTTTTGACAAAAATGAAGATCTCAATATCACTGGGAGTCTATATAATGTGTTCTTAGAGGTTAGTACAAAACATATAAATTTACATACCTCTTCATAGAATCTCAACTGGGGGACTGATTCGTCACATACATTTTCACAAAAGTCTTTGAACAGTAGATACCCTGTAAAAATATAAGGGGAAAAAAACATTGTTTAATGTCTAAATAAAGATACACAATAGTTTGAAGGTTGCAAGTGTGAAATGTACCTTGTACATCACTGGGCTGCAACAATTAATAGCATTCATAAAATACTGTGATCATGATCAGTTAACTTGAAGTGATGACTTGAGTTGGTATTGAGGTAAATCCAATGAAGTCTACAGACCAACACAATTTCATGAAATTGACCAAAGCAAGATTCAATCCTTACATATCAATTGACACATATTTTTTCTATAATTGGAACCTGTGAAATTCTTTTAAGTTTGTTACTGCTATTGTAGCTTGTGCAAATCTATGAAATGTGAAAAATATAGTCCATCTTTGTATGACCATGTAGGACCATCTTACAGTGATGTAGCGTAAGCTGATATTTCAATAATTCTTTGTTGACTTGTTTGTGTTTTTATGTTCTATTAATAGCTATGGTCATTTAAGGATGTGCCAGGTTTTGGTGGTGAAGGAAAGCCAGAGTTCCGGAGAAAAACCACCGACCTGCGGCCAGTACCTAACAACTGCCCCATGTAGGCCTCGAACATCTGACCCAGCAGTAGAGGGCTAGTGATTATTTTATGTACGAGGCTGTCAGATATATTAATGATATTAACGACTCTCGCCACCATGGCCCCTCCATATTTCAATCAATATTATGATATTTAATAAACGACCATAAAAACTTCTTAGAAATGTTATATTTATATTTGTAAATGTTGTATTTATTTTTGTAAACATTGTATTCATATTTGTAATATTGTATTCATATTTGTAATATTGTATTTATATTTGTAAATGTTGTATTTATATTTGTAAATAAATTAGGCAATGTTGACCTGTCAATTTCACAGCAAATAAAACAGGAGAAGATTTTAGTCAATATTTCATCTAGTCCAACTTGCGTAGCAGCAGAAACACTGTCACATGACGATAAGTACCTATAGGAAGACAGAGTGATAGAGAGAGAGAGAGACAAAAAGGAAGGAGAGAAAGAAATGATGGACAGGACTTCATTCAGTTTTCTCTTTGACATTTAGAAACTTCAGAATTCAAACAACAATTTCCTGGAAAATTGGAAGTCAAACAGACATGTCCTTTCAAACTTAAGAGACAAATCTTATTTTTTGAAAGTCCTAGATAGAGGTTTTACTGAAAACTTTCATATATAGATCCCAGGTGCTGCAACAGGGGCAGCAGATTAATATGTCCTTTCTTAGATACAAGTTTCAAAAACAAAAGTCACATGACTTGGTGGTCACATATACAATGTACTTCCGGTGTTAAAGTAAGTCGCTGCAAATCAACTTTGTCTAACCATTGGTACCTTGGGACAAAAATGGCTGCAATTTCACATCCTTCAAGAAAGGGATATCTACTGACTCTAAGAACATATATATGCCCTCTTGATAGACATGCAGTCTTCAACCCCAAAAAAGTGTTTTTGCATATTGTTTTGTACAACTTCCATTTCGGCATGTACACATGGCCCTCTATCAGGACTGACGCACATATCAAAAATCTGGTCGATTCTGCAGAGAAAAAGTATTTTGAAAGAAACGTTGTTTAGTTGTTTCAGCTTATCCCCAGAGCAGTTACAATTATAACATGCTGTCAGATAGAACTTGAATTGTAAGTATTGTTATATATGTGTATTAATTTATCAGGAAGCACTTTAAAACTATCACTTTAGGACACACACACACACATTGCATTTCTAAGAAACACTTCTACATTGTGTAATTATTTACGAGGGTTTCAAAACACTCTATTCTGCAGTGTTCTCGTTAAAAGCCAGTTGCTGGCAAAAACAGCCTGCCTTTTTCTCAACTTTGAGCCAGCTATTCCAAGAAATGGACTATTTGTGATACTAATTTTAAATCAACCACCTGTTCAAAAACTTAGTGAGAATACTGTTCTGATGAAGGATTCATCTGACGTTCTCTATCAGACAAGTTGAGACTGCTAGTACCATGAATGACAATGATATATATAGAGGATCTAAGATGAGTGTTCATGTAAAAACTTGTATATTAATTTCATATAAAACTTGTCAAGGCTCGTTTCATATGAAGTTAATATACTCGTTTAATAAATTCAATATATCGATAACATGAACACGAGTGTAAGATTCTATTTATTATATAACTCCAGAAACATGTCTACATTAACTTTGTAATTGACTCCAGAAACATTTCAACTCTGGTGGTATGTTTTTCTCTACAGAGACAATAGGACAATGTCATACTATTTATTGTGACGTCATGAATTATTTATGACGTCACAATAGTGTTATTGTACGTGTGCTACACCGTTTTTATTGAAAGGCAATATTGCACCGGAAATGGGTCATGTTATATAATAATAACATTTATTATTAGCTAACAGAAATATCAAAATGACTTACATATATATATATGGATCCCTGTCACACTATTTGCTTGTTTCGGGTTTAATGTATATATGTATATAATGGGAAAATGTGTTTCACACTTAAACTTGGTCACTGTGAACTCTATAAAATTCTTACTACAGCCAGGGTCAATATAGGGACCGGATGAAGGCAAAATACTAGACAATTCTACTGCCATTTTCATTTAATCGCTTTCGATTTAACTATGGCTGTCAGTTTGGCTATAGGGATGAATAGAATGACAGTTAACTCATTCACCCCTAAAGATCATTCAAACTCTTCCAATTCAAAGGTTGGAATAGTTCATTATAAAATTTCAGGGGTGAATGAGTTAAGTGATCCAATGTCCGGAGTTCGAATCCTAGTCTGGCTTCGTTTCATTTTTCCACTCAGATTACTGAATGTTGTTGATTCAGTGTTTCGCAGTGGTACAGGAATTCTGAAACCAAGGAACTGATTTCTAGAGTAAGGCAAACCTTTTGTAATGTAAAATGTATAGTTTGATAAATAGGACAAGCTCTCACGGAGAAACTGATTGAACAACAGAAGGACACTGGGAAAATAATTTATAAGTACATGTACTTGAATTGGCTAAAGATCTTAAGCACGGAACCATCCTCCAAACATATCTATAATCTATCAATATTTCAGAAAATGTTTCCTTCCGTGACAATGGCAGATGAGTTTTGAAGTGATCCATTCGAGCAGAAAATATTAATCCCACCTAATAGATTAATATCAAAGGGAGCTAGCACAGAATACAGACACAGAAACCATTAGCTTTGACAGTATTCCTCACAACAGGCAAGGCTGACAAAATGTCCACATCGATACTCGATCAATCTCGACAGCAGTAGCAGAGACAGTAGGCAACACATGTACAGAGATATGTCCACGGCACCACCAGCAAGCTTTGGCTTGAAAGTGTAAATGGTATCAACATTGTCAGTGAACTTTGTTTGCAAAAAATCTGGGAATTCTGTATGTCTTGTTGTATATAAAGACATTTCATCTGCATGTGTCCAGTGTCACCATTATCAGGGATTTTTGTATGTCTTGTTGTATATAAAGACATTTCATCTGCATGTGTCCAGTGTCACCATTATCATGGAATTTTGTATGTCTTGTTTTATAGACATTCCATCTGTATGTGTCCAGTGTCACCATTATCATGGAATTATGTATGTCTTGTTGTAAAGACATTCCATCTGTATGTGTCCAGTGTCACCATTATCAGGGAATTTTGTATGTCTTGTTTTATAGACATTCCATCTGTATGTGTCCAGTGTCACCATTATCATGGAATTCTGTATGTCATGTTGTATAGACATTTCATATATATGTGTCCAGTGTCACCATTATCATGGAATTCTGTATGCCTTGTTGTAAAGACATTCCATCTGTATGTGTCCAGTGTCACCATTATCAGGGAATTTTGTATGTCTTGTTTTATAGACATTCCATCTGTATGTGTCCAGTGTCACCATTATCA
>JAULCA010434799.1:0-11114 GCA_032360845.1 Crassadoma gigantea
CATTTGAAAGAACAAGACATATACCATCTGATGATGTAATGCATACCATCTGATCAGGTAACATATACCATCTGATCAGGTAACACATACCATCTGATCAGGTAACACATACCATCTGATCAGCTAACATATACCATCTGATCAGGTAACATAAACCATCTGAATATGTAACACATACCATCTGTTCAGGTAACACATACCATCTGATCAGGTAACATATACCATCTGATCAGGTAACACATACCATCTGATCAGATAACAAACTAATCTACTGTCCCGTATGATTCTTCTGGTCAGTCTCAATTTTACAGGTCTTCTGCTCATCAACAACAACAAATGATATAATGGTACGATTCTGGAGTGTAGTTTATTGACAGTGAATCAACACTGTAAACAAGAGTGGACAAGAAACATACACAATCACTAAGGTACACTGATGAGATATATACATGTGCTCTATATACATGTACCTTATAAGATTGTACCAACCCCACAAGGGCTAGTATTGATATTTCATACCTTTTTATAATTTGTTTCTAAAAAATTTTATCATTCGTAATTTGACTGTGTAAAAACATGGACATACAAATTTTACAGAAAAAATGGCAGATTAATTACCACGTAAGATCTATTATAAACCGTTTAATATTCATTTAATGTACATGTTGGCTGAAACATTTTTTTTTAATAAGAAAACATATGTACTGCATTCACTTGATGAATTAAATGGATTTTAATTTCAGTACAAAAACAAATGTTTTCATTCCGTCATTTAGTTCAATATAAAAAGTGACAATCTAACATTTCTAAAATTCCAGAATCCACCAGTCATTAAAAGTGCTAAAACATCAAGAATTTCCACATTAAAACAAAGTTTCTTTGATTTGATGCACTTGTTTAAATGTTAACAACCAAATAGTAAGGACTTTAAACTTATTCGGATAAGAAAAGTACAAATGAAAAAACAAAAATTCATGGATAACTGACAGACATGAAAATACAAAATGGACATACATGTAAAGAAGCATGGATTGGCCACCATATTCTGGTACTTTCAAACAAAATGAAATTCCGAAAAAAGCCCATGCTGTGCTTGAAGTATTTCTTTATTATGAAAACTCCACGAAAATTTGTATACGAAATACAACTTGTCCCATAATATCCAACAGTGTCTCCATTGTATAGAGAACTATCACATCTGTGTCTCCTTTGCATACACATAGCTATTACAACTGTCATAAGTAAGGGAGTTGGGTTTTGAAATTTAAGGTGAAAGGAGTTAAAAAAGGATGTTAATCACACAGCTAATGTCAAGTAATAAAGACAACATTAAAACAATACCTTTTATCAGTCCAAACTAATTAAATCCCTTACTAACTTCTTTATGAGAATTGAAACAAATGCCAGTCATCTCCCATTTTACATGAGCAATGTGTGTGGCATGGCCATCCTACATAGGGGAGTTCAATATGTGTGATTGGATTCTGTGTTTAAAAGAATTTTTTTGCATAATAAGTTATCAATATAAATTGTTGTTATATACCAATTTTATTTGACTGTCTAGAAAAAAGATTGATTGCACAAATATGTAACATTTGTACAATAGACCACCTCTGACACTAACTTATAAATAAAAACTTTTTCTTATTTACAAAAATCAATTAACTGAAGAAAGTTACAGACAGAATAATATAAACCATATATTAATTACTATCATTGAAAACTGAGAATTACCTCTGCTCAATACATGAATATCTATATCGATACAACATTCACATTCAATGTTCACATACATTCAATACCTCGTGTAAGAACGACATTCTCTAGCAATCATGACTAATACACCATCTGTTTACATACATAGTTTCAGGGTCTCTGTTTAGTCTTTCATTGAAATTCTCCTACTTTTGACACCAATTTTGTGAAAGTTAATACCTGGAATGCCTAACATGCATGATGATTGTAGAACCTCTAGTTACCTCCTCATAATTCTACCTGATGAAGTAAAGTAGTATTCATCAATCCTACTACAAGATGTAAAGCTACTGAGGGTATTCATCAGTAAAGTTAACTCCCCAACAGTCACATTTTCAGGCACATTTCAACAAAACATATGATCAAACTTGGGTAATTTACCATTTAAAAATCGAAACAATAGTTAATTGTAAAAGTAACAAGATTGATCTAAAGTTACATTTGACACCAAATAAAATATGAACACTTACAATCGATGACAACGTAAAATACACTTTGTTATTGTACTGTCGCATGTGGTTATCTACTCGAGCACTTTGTATTTACATTTGATGTACATGTGTTCAACATTTCACTTACCAGGTAAATCATAAAGATACGTACTAACATCAGTGAACACACTTATCAATCTCCATACATACACACAAAACCACACAGGTTGTCACACAACACCTCGTCCACATTTCTCTTTCATCCACACAAAACATTCAGGTCACACCGTCTAGTCTGGACAATTAAAGAGAATCCCTGATTTTCATTAACACATCCACAATTTTAAAGTTACCAGAAACATGTCATTACATCAGATGTCTATCAGATCATGCATGTATATATATATCAACAATGACCTATCAACTCAACAATGTTTGTATTTTTTTTGCAACAAGTTAAAAGATGTGGAAATCATATGGTATCATTTTCACCTCAGATTCTACTGCCCATTACATAACAAATGTTCATCTTCAATACCCAGGATAACGTGAGAATGGATTTGCTGTCAAAATGGAAAATGATTTTAATTTTTGCAAAACTTTCCTCCCTTATACCATATGGGACATATGTAAAGAGTTAACATAACTCTTGATCTTGTTATACGATTTGTGGAGCTATCTGGGAGCACACAAAAATGTTAAGGCTTTGTGTGTAATATCTATTAGACCACAAAACTGGAAAAGGCATACAAGTACTGTAAACCACAAACATCTATTCAAAAGTCATCTAAACACACTTTGTAATTTGGTTTTACCTCTAGATCCTACACTCTAGTTATTGTCTCTAGTCCAAGAAGAATTATTGACCAGAGCTACACTCACGAAAGAAAATGTTTTGGAACCTCTAAAATTGGTGCTTAAGTCAATATTACTAATCACAATAGGAGACCCTCAACCTGATGATCTATTATTTTCCAACACTTTGTCCTTACTGATTCCACCTGGTAACCTACATCTTTATTACATACATGAATGTCTCTGATAACAATAAAACTCCAACCTGACATGTTTCATGTCATCAAGAATTCACAACTCCGTGGGTTGGTCGTTAGGGCCACAGGGAATCAACAGTTCCATTCTGTCATAACAGGGAAATTGAAAAAGGAACCAACATCACATTCCGATCACGCTTGTTTAACAAGAGGTATCATGAAGAATATATCTTGTTCAACTGATCACATGAAGGAGTCTCTAAGTTACTAGCTTTTTCATATAATCTTGCATCTGCATAATTCCTTGCTCTCCAAAGCATATTCTCTTCTACAAAACAAAAAGTGAATAACATGTACAAGGTTTTGAAATGAAACATGAAATATAAATTACATTAATTAATGATCGAATATCACAATACATGAAAAAATTACCAATGACCAACTAACTGTTGATCAATCAAAACAACTAGCTGTTTCATAAAACATGTGTATAATAATGTTTGGCTGACAGAATGACAAATTAGACCTTCCCTAGGTATCTGAGTGAGAAATCTGATGTCTTCTTTAAGGACATGTCTAGCTGCACTGTTTTATTACTAAATGTAACCTTCCCTTAATTTTGTTTTGGATAGAACTGTTGCACAGTTTGGCCATTCAATACTGTTTAATAAATAAGAAACACATAATCACTGATTTTTTAATGCTTCTCATAAACCTTACTGTACTTAACAGTACAACACTGATTCATAATGATGACACATTGATGTTAATTTATTCGCTCAACACCCAACTTATTTAAATTTCGGTGTTAATTCAGCAGTTTTTGATGTACTTACTATAGCTTCTCTCCCTCCAACAGTTTTGGCGTAATGATGATATATGTTCTTCCTCTACCTGCCGTTCTAACCGTCGTAAATCACTCTTGAATTCAACTCGAAAATCTTTTTTTACATAATATGGAACTTGAAGATTTCCTGTTTTTCTCTGAACAGTATATTTACTACAAAGAAAGAATGAAATAGAAGCTTATTCATAATTTAAACCTTAAATCATTGTATTGATGATTCTAAAATATAGAAATATACATTACCACGTACAATGTATACCGGTAAGTAATTAATATTGTCAATAACTTTATGCCCAATTTTTTTCATGCATAGCGTGAATTCTTTCAGCAACTTTAAAACCTATTTCTAATAACATTTTTGGAATCAAAAACATACACTGTACATATTAAAACGTTTTGTTTCCATTAGAAAATTTGTGAAATATATAGTTGAAAATTTGTTAACTATCTATATGAATCGATAATAAAAATTTAGTAGCTGACTATGAAAAATCCACAGGAGAAAAATACAAACTTTACATGTAATTACTACAAATTTTATGCTAGGACCTCAAGATAAGTAATGGATAACATTGTTATGAGCCAGTAGATATGTGTCATCACTTACTCTGTTTTGTGCATGTTGAAGAGTGGATCGCTGACAAAGAAACTACTAAGAAGTGACAGAAGGACTAGTAAGATAATTGGTGTTAACTGCAGTAGCAAAGTGTAGCTTCCCTGTAATGGAAACAGACGTTGTATAAGTACAGGTGTCAAACATGTCATGAATATTTTATACAAAGTCTACCATCTAAATTTGTGCTAAGGACACTTGGAAATCAGCTCTTATTTGGTTTTGAGACTGATATTTCATTATTTCACTGTTTTGACTTACTGTAACAAATGTCTGTGATAATCATAGCACCCCAAAATACCTAAAAACACACTGCTATAAACCTGCTTTATTGGATTCCTATGATACACTGTTATAGATTTATATCACTGAAGACCTATATAATATACTGTTATAGATTTATATCACTGCAGAACTGTATAATACACTGTTTTAGATTTATATCACTGAAGACCTATGTAATACACTGTTTTAGATATATATCACTGAAGACCTATGTAATACACTGTTATATATTTCTATCATTGAAGACCTATATAATACACTGTTATAGATTTATATCACTGAAGACCTATGTAATACACTGCTAGTACTACAGACTTACATCATTGGAGACATTTGTGGTGCGGGTGTGCTGATGGTGCTGATGTGCATGTCTTGGTCTGTGTGTTGTGTACACATTGTCTGAAAATATGAAAGTCAGAAATTAAAATAGTTACAGTCCAATTATCATGTGAATGCTATTTACATCACTCAAAATACATTGAATAAAAGGTTTCATTGTACAAATGAAGCAATCAACAAAAAGTCTTCAGTTTTGAAAAGTGAAAGAAAAATTATTGATTATTTCATTGTGTAAGATCCACAACATGGCAAAAGATTATGATATGTCATTTAAATAGTGTGTCATTGATGATACGTGTACATATAACATTTATAGCCAGACTGCAAATAAAAAATGCATCAGTCAAAGATATGTCAGAAATAACTTACTTGTAGGAAATCCTCCACCGAAAAACATGTTAAATAATTCTTCTGGGGAAATGTCACCTGTAATAATAATTTTCAATATAGATCAACTAACCATGGCCATAATATCATCTTGTGACATTAAAAGGAGAAATAATCAAATAAAATTATGTACACAACACCATATTTTGTTTTGCTCTAACATATACAACTATATATACAAGGTGATAAGGCTGTCATAAACCTGTGTTCTACCAGAACAGTGCAAGAGGACTTGAATCTATTTAAGCAGCTTCTTAAATAAAAATTAGAAAGCAGTACAAAGTTTTTAACTTTAACATTCATAAGAGAAAACTTATGGATAATAGTAATGGTAAGAATGTAAATGAGTACATTTATAAAGAGCCATCTTAGAAACCTAAACCTTCCAATGACTTGGAAATATGAAATTTTTGAGACCAACTCTAATTACAGGAAGGTACACATCTCTGTCTGGGAACCAAATGACAATACTTACCTTCAAAACCATGTGAATAGTCATACTGCTGACCTCTCCTCGTGTCTGAAGTTGTATCAGTTTCAGGACCATACAAATCATACTTTCTTCTCTTTTCTGTGTCATTGAGCACAGAAAATGCATTGCCAATCGCTGTAATAGAACACAAATTAATTTCAGTACTTTTCACTTGTGAATTTGTAGGAACTATCGTTGTCTGATAAATTATTGAAACAGAATGTTTTATTAAGGGTTTGTATGAATGGACACAACCATTTAAGTCAAACATCAAGAGGCCAAGGGGCCTTAATAGCTCATTTGGTATTTTATCTTCAATTTAAAACATGCCACTCACCATACAGGTTTATCAAAGTATTGGGACTCACATGCAATTTTTTATACAAATTAAACAAATAGAGCATTTCCCCCTAAGCATGCTTCAGATCACATTTTGTTTAAATCCTTTCTTCATTTGTACAGAAGGGAAAATATTTTTCTCTATTTCCCCTTTTTAGTCCCGCCCCTCTGCCCCTGGGGGGAGGGGCACATGCTCCATTTAAACATATTAAATTCCCTTTGCCCAAAGATACTCTAGAACAAGTTTAAAATCCCTTTATCAGTACAGAAGGGGAGAAGTATCTTTAATGTTTTCCTCTATTTCCCTTATTGGCCCCACCCATCTGCCACAAAGAAGGGGGCCCAAACACCTCAGTTTATACAATATTATTTGTTTTTCCGTAGCATGCTTCAGATTGCATTTGGTTTAAATCCCTTCACTTATACAGTTGTAAAAAAATGTCTTCTCTTTCCCCTATGGGGCCCCAACCCCCTGCCCCCAGAGAGGCCACACCCTCCATTCATACAAACTTGAGGCTCCTTCGTCCAGAGATGCTCTAAAACAAATTTAGTCAAAATCCTTCTATTGGTTGAGAAGAAAGATTTTTCAAGATTCACCTATTTTCCCCCTATTTGGCCCAGCCCCTCTGCCCCCAGGGGGACCGTACCCTCCAACTGAAAACCCTTTGGCCAATGATGCTCTAGACCAAACTTGGTTAAAATCCTCTGAGCCGTTAAGTACTAGAAGGGTTTTAAAGGACAAATTTGACCAACGACGGACGCTGCACCATGGTATAAGCTCAATTGACCCTTTAGGCCAGGTGAGCGAATAAAATTAATATATGTAATGTTCAATAAACAACAAACTTTGGACATAATGAATTCAAAGTTCTGATGATTTGTTGATTACATGACATACAAGATTTGTTGACATACACATGTATGTCACCTATTGATTTGTTGAAATACACAATGTATGTTACCTGATGATTTGTTGACATACACATGTTTGTTACCTGATGATCTAATGACATACACATGTATGTTACCTGATGATTTGCTGACATACACATGTATGTTACCTGATGATTTGTTGTCATACACATGTATGTTACCTGATGATCTAATGACATACACATGTATGTTACCTGATGATTTGTTACCTTTAAAAGCTTCTGTTGCTCCTGGAGCTTTATTCTTGTCAGGATGCATCTGCAAAGCTAGTTTTCTGTATGCCTTCTTTAAATCATTTTCTGTGGCATCTTTCTGCACCCCAAGTATATCATAATAATCTTTACATTTCTTTGTTCTGAAATGTTAGAAAAATATAAAAACGGAAATAAATATGGTACACAATTTAATGATGAACTAACAATTTAAAATGTACAGAAAACATTAAATATGAAAAGCTAACTTAAATCAGTATTTACACACACACGACTTCATAAAATCTTATAGTGTTAACCAACAGTCTGGTCAAAAAAGAAAATTGATATATGTACCCAAAAAATTTGACAAATTTCTCTGTCTGCACTGTCATTATCACTTCTTTGCCCATACCGGTATATCTATTTAAGTAATACACATCCAAAAAACATTTGTCAGTTCGGATCCAGTGCCAATATTAGATCATACTATTGTTATTACTTATGAGACCTACATACATATAATTATATGTGTATGATCGACAAGGAATATTATTTGCAGCAAATTCAAATTATCAAACCAGCATATAAGCCTTCATTTTGATACACTGTTGTTAATACAGATTTTCAATGCATGGCAGGAAGGAGTAAAGAATTGTTATTTTACTGGTCTGATGTTCAGAGCATGTATATTCTATATGTAAGGCATGCGAAGTAAAAATGTTTAACATTTTAAAAATGTGAAAGTCTATTTTAAAATAGAAATTTTGTAGTGCTGTTTTTCCATATATGAAATTGTACGCCCCTGGCATGGTGACATATATTATCAAATTCAAACTCTGTTTTATTTGACCAGGAAGAAATGTGACATTTAATATATGAATTCTATTTTATAAATTTATTGAAACGTTTTATTTAATTCAGTCTAGCATAAATTTTAAACAGGATTCCAAAGTTTCTCATTTCAATTCTTAGGAAACAAATACAGTTATTTAAAGAAAACATCATAATTTAAATGAACAAATAATAACTCCCCACGCAACTGAGGAACATTAATTTGAATACAGACTATATTACCTCTTGACTGCATCTAGCTGTTCCTGTGTGTAACTCCTATCTACTGTATCCGAGTCGCCCTTGTTTTCCTCTGAGCCACCCCGTCCTGTACTACTTTTCCTATGTCGGATATTTTCTTTTGTGTTCTCCTCAGAATGTGATTTTTTTCCTGTAGCTGTTCCATTCATTGTAGTTATTTCTTCTATTATATCTGAAAAAAATAACATAAGAAATGTTACAATCCAGTAGACATTTGTATATTGTATTGGCTATACAAAGTCGTATTATTGTAACTGATGAAGTAAAGCTCACACTGGTGCAAATTGCTTCTACAATAACTATAATTAAACTGTTTCATATATCTGTTTTTTAAATGGCATAAAACTTTTTTCTGCATGCTCAAAACTAAAACGATAATAAAATGTGTGTACACACCCCCTAAAAACAAAATAAACCTTTAAAATGACATAATTGGAGTTGTTCTTTTAGATGAAATCATGATCATAAGATCTTAGAAAATAGGAACAGTTTAGGGAATTTGCCTGTTGAAAATAATATATTGAAGGTTCCGAAATTGGTAGTCTCCCTCCTAAATAGGTAGGTTTGGCAACAAGTTTGCATGATTCAAATCACTGTATTTCTGTTAGTGTTGTTCCGATAATCGATTACTGTTATAAATCAGTTCTAAGGAATCAAGCCTATGACGACACAAGAACTGCCTTGTTTGAATGAAATTGCAACACAGAATTTTTTAGATTAAATTGTAATTGGTATTAAATGTTTCCTTGAGGCAAAAATGTTTCTTGGAGGCAAATTTGGAGTGGGGCTTTGAAAAAAATACGTAGGTGCGCATGCTAGCTTCAGCCATATTCAAAATTGGGGCTCAAAGAGGCCAGACAGCTCTAAGGTAGAAAAACACAGGCCGGACATTTGGTCTGGAATTATGATAGTGGCTGCCGGACCAGCAGTATTTTTTTCAGGACATGTCTGTCAGACTGTCATATTTCCTATGGACTGATCATGACTCACGCTTTGAACTATGCTCATGTAATACATCTTTGAAATATTTCTTTAACCAATTTCATAACCAAATAGTAAAAGAAACTATCGCATAATAACACTGATGTATCATTAGGCTTATATACATTTTACAAATTTAAACCAGTTAGAAAAAAGACAAAGGAAAACAGGCTTAATTATCTTCAGTGTATCTCTAAGGGTAATATTGCACATCTATCGTTTATATAACAATTAGCCAATGCATCCTTATTACCAAAGGAGACAACAAAAGCATGAAGGTATATGATATGCCCATCAGCTGTCAAAATAATGTAGGTATAAAAGTATCACAATTAGTCAGGTATACATAGAAAACCAGGTAAACTGTATCTGATTGGAAATGGTGAGGAGATGTAGTCATTATAGTGACACATTTGATCTGTTAAACCTTTGACTGATTCCAACTGTAAATGTGACATTGATATGAGAAGTTCATAATTGGAACAACAAATCTAATTTTCATAAACAAATTTTGGTTATTTTAACTGATCAGTTGCGTCTAGCTATTTTTTTAGGTAAGAGAAAAAAGAACTATATGGAAATGTTTAAAAAAGGTGTGTGGGTGGGGGGAGAGAGGCTTCAGATCTGGATGAAGAGACCAGACACTGACAAACTGGCCAGGACTGCTTTTATATTCAAACTTCTGATGGTATAGCCAACACTATTTCCTGAAGGGCTTCAGAAATCCTATACAAGTAATTCTCTGCAAACTTTTGCACAATGTGGGCTGTTCCAAAGCCAATGGATTTTAATGAGAAGTTGCATGTCATCTGAAAGCAGGTAACAGTCATAATCATGAACACACAACATGTTTATAAATACATTGTGTTGAAAAAGTTAGGGATCACATGAGCAACCGTCAGATCATCCAACCGTACCTTCATCTTGTGACATTTTTTTTAAAAGTTTGTCATGACAAATCTGTTATCATTGATGTCATACATGTGTTGGTTAAAAAGATGATTGAAAATCATTGCCAGTATTCACCAAGAGATTGGACTATAGAGACATGTAGAGCATTTCATTTGATGACTGTGCATGGAAAAAGGTAGTACATGTACTAATATTAATACCCGGCCTCCTATGCCCCGGCCGGGTATTAAATCGATCCCATGCCTCGTAATGGAGCAAGCCCGGTGTGAATCACACCGGGGCGATTTAAAAATTAATTGAAAGAACATTGGTCCGCATCCATAAATAGGGTTGTAGTATGAACTATTTCTGTTGATATCCAACACAAGTGGAAGTTAAACTCTGCCTAAAATACCGTTAAATTATCAAGTTTACGTTGCAAGCGCAATCGAAATCTGAATTGACCGCCATGTTGGAAAGTTCGTTTCCATTCCGATACTAGGTCAGACGTCCAAATATGGGTGTCATGACCCAATATGGAAATCGTAGTAAACATGGCGGCA
>JAULCA010434832.1:0-11112 GCA_032360845.1 Crassadoma gigantea
CTTTTCTTGTTTAGAATTAGAGGTGCTAGTTTAAAATACTCTTAAGTCTTAATTCTGTATGCTAGATATTGATTAAGGTGGTTTTATTGTATTTCTCACTTTGAATATTATTTCTGGTCATGTTTTAAAAACAAAATCAACTTTCTAAAAAAAAAATATATCAGAACGTTAAGGTCCATGTGCCTCTTGTTTAAAAGTTTCTTTTATCGTGACTGTAACTTTTCAAATCTTTGAATTTCCATATTGCATAGGAAACTGAATTCCTGCCTTTGTATTTTTTTTAATTATCGGATATTTCTTATCCAGGCAAGACAATGTTTGTAATTTATTGTCTATCGCATTTTGTAAACAAGGCAAAAACGTAAATAGCAAAAATATACTTGAGGTGAAATAAGAAGGACTATTTATGGTTGACAATATCTTTGTTAATTTCTGCGGCAAGATTTTCAGACAATTTGAAGGTATAAGCTGTCCTTCTTATTATTGTTAGTATTTGTTTTCAAGCGAGGCTGCAATTATTGATGAGCTTATCATGGCTAGAAAGATAAACCAGGAAAGGATCTTGAATGTAACAGTAAGATAGATCGACGGTGTATTTAAAGTCATTGATATAACAATCCTGGTCGAGTAAAACAATTCTAAGTATAAATAAGGTAAATATATTTTAGAAATGACTAATAGGCAAGATTCCATGCACTGTGACAAAGAAAGCATATTTTGACATGACTTTAATACCTTGTCATATTTATATTGTAAATGTTGATTTTAAATTGCGACAAAAAAGATTTATTTATATTTTAATTTTGATTTGTTTATTGTCAATAGATAGGTGTTATTTTCTCTCTTAACACCCATCTAACTCATTTACCAAAGTGCAACACAACAACAAATCAAAATTTAATTCACTATGGTTAAGCACCACAAGACTAATAAAAGTATTTTACCGTCCACATCCATCAGCTTTGAAGGCGGACGTAAATCATTTGAAAGATGAACTCATCGTAGGGAGTGCTACAAGAATTTCCGTCGCCTAGGAAGTTCAAGCATACTAGCACGAAGTGCATATTAATTATTCAACAAAACCTATCAGGCTTTTTTTCTCATTCCTTTGTGCTTGGTTTATGGATTATTGAATTGTTTCTAGATTATTGAGCTTTGCGATGTTATCTACTGTAATCCGGCATCATTGTTTATTCATTGCCGTCGTACAGTTGTATCTCTCGCCCGCTGTGATTTTAACATACCAGGGCTCCCCAAGCTTCCCGTTTCTGTTGTCAAATCAATATACGTAATTGTGATATATATATCATCAACCTTTATACATAAAGACATACCTGCATTATCAAAATGTTATCTTCTTGGTCGTGCCCAAGAACAGATTCAGAACACATGTACACCTAAATCGAACCTGCAGTAGTGCAATCGTATTTAAGCAGAATGTGTTTTGTTTAAGAAATGATGGCTTGAGTCTGGGTTCTTTTATTTGAAGAAAAAAAACAAACCCGTAATTGTTCGATGAAAAAAGGATATACCACACTAAAATTTACGTACATATTTCATGTGTGATGGATTCAGTTTTCAGCGGTATGTACTGTCGTAGACGTAACTAAGGACAACCGGGACAGCACATAAATACAAAGCAGTTTTTCTGTGCAAAACTGCCATGGATAGTAATCTAGGGTATGAACCGCCTATTAAACCTCCAAAATAAACAATTTTGAATGTGTAATGGTTTTGATGTTGTTTGTAACGTTTGGGTTTTTTTTTCTGTGATGTTTTTTATTTTAAATATTATAACCATCAATTTGAAAAAATGTATCTGCAGTGAGGATATAATATGATCGGGTTGATTACTGTGGTAGGTTTCTTTGGCTTGATATTTCTGCAAGATAGCACTCCAAGTCGGCATTAGATCTGCGCTATCGCATAGTGGCAAATACATAACAATATTCTGATTCATACATGCGTCCTTAAAGATTAGATTGTAATCTTCACTATGTAACTAATCGTGGCAAGACTTATTGGTAAATATTGATCTATCGTATTATATATAATTTCCAAAGAACTTATTGAATTTTGTTTATTGACTTTTAGGTGTTTTATTTGCTGGGAGTGTTTATTTACTTCGAGTCCGTCGATGGACTGATGGGGCTTCGACCACCGTCTGCAACATACAAACCCCACCCGGTCGGTCCTGTAACCGGAAATAAGCCCATTATCCATGACCGCCGAGTGACGGATGGATACAATAATGCCGACGACATCAAATTATTTATTCTTCAGAGGTAAGGAAAGACATTACGTTATCTCAATGATGTATTTAATAAAAAGAGACGGTCCAAAACGGATCCCTTTCTTACCTGTATTTAATTGTTTTTGTATTACTTTTTCGTCACAGCTTGATTGTATATGACAGAGAAATGAAGTGTCTTCATAGATGACGCAAGAAGATGTTTATCTTTATTATTTCTCTTCTTTTTAACAACTCATCACTTGTTAGCTGTCTTTTCTCTCTCTCTCTCTCCAATCTATTCTTCTGTGGTGTTGCCTTAAGATCACGGCTTCATATGGCCTTAGATGTTAAAAGTTAGACCCCAACAAATTAAGCAGCAACCCTTCCTTGTTTTGGATAATTAACGAAGTTGGGGACTTGTTGATAATTTAGTCCGACATATTTCTCGACATCTATAGAATGGAAATTAATGAAACTTTACACAAGTGTTTGTAATGGTCCTCCGTTACAATTAATACTTGTTATTATTGAAATCGGTCGTTCCAACAATGAAACGTTGCATTAATTGATTGAATGCGCTGATTTCAAACAAATACTTGGCAGATGTTATGATGAACCATCTTAAAAAGTTTTTTTCTAAACAGCTTCCGTGCAATTAATATTTGACTATTTACAATCTATTGATGTTCTTCCTGTGGGTAGGGCGTAAGAATTGTACCTGCTGCCCCCAATTGCATGATCGTTAGGGGTGACTAAATTTCGGATCTTATCTTTTATCTTCTTTCTAAACAATTTTATTCCTCCTAATGTCTTCCTTGACAATGCCTCACTTTTGGCCATAAGTTGAGCGTTCGCCCTTGTGAGGAAGGCTTTGGATTTTGTCCCCTTGCCGAGACATACCAAAGTCTTAAAAAATGGTAGTTTCTACTTCTGCTTCACGCTGAGCAAATTAGGAGTGAGACGCCTGGATCGCCCGTTGTGAGTATAATGTGACCGAGTGGGATGTCCTGCTGGGTGTCTTCGGCAGTATGTTTCAGTGAGGTAGCACTATAAAGTCAGCATCAGTTCCGCGCTTTCACAGGAAGACAAACACGAACATATCGCAGCCTCCCAAAATACACACACATACACTTCACGAATGCATCTTGCACATAGGGGAGGCCATTCTGAAATGACCTTAGCTGTTAATAGGACGTTAAACAAAATAAAATCAAACCAAATTGATCTTAACAATAAGATATGATATATTGTGCAGCCAATTTGTTCGATTTTGACGTATTTCTTAAATACTATATATATTTTAACCGATTAAGGTTTGATGTGTTTATTTTTGTTACTGTCTTTTCTTACGGTATTGATGGTCTTAATGACTAACAGTGTCGATAGGCCGTTACAGAATACAAAAACAAAACAAACAATTCGACTGAAAAATCATAATATATATAAGATAATTAGCGAAATAACTTACACGTCATAAATTTGGACTAAACCAAATCACTATTTCAAAGCGGTTGTGAAAACAAAGTGTGGCAATTAAAACCATCACAATCTCGATTCGCTACATAGGCAATTACAGATAGGTCATTGATAAGATTGCATGTCTTAGACCCGAGTGTAATGTCGATGACGTCCAATTCCAATGTTATAGTCGACGTAGATAAAAAGGCAGAAAATAGCATACGTATTTTCTCTATCTTATTTAAATGAAAGCCACTCGATGTGTCATCGTAAATCAGCCAGTGAACGCGTGAGTTCCTATTTTCAACCTTACGATGGTAATTTCCTTTTCTAAAAGAGCACACTTGTCTAATGTAATTACGGTTTGAACATACGAAATGACGTCGCCGTGGAAATGCATCGGCACAAAATACAATTGGAATCTGCCGTCTTCGTCTGGACTATATTCTCGTCAGTCAAGGATCTGGTCAACCCAATAAAGTACATCTTTTTTTCATTAACGCCATTTAGTTATCTCGATATGTACGTCTGGATAAAGAGTCGTGACTGCGGAATCAATGTGCTTGTCAATACGAGGTTGTAAATAAGCATAATGCTTTTTGACCCGAAACACCTTAACCTTTCGCTGGAAGGGATTTTCCCCCAGAATGTTCATTTGTATTTCTACTTGAAACTCTGGCAGTCATTGGATAAGGTGATTTTCCAATCTTTTTTAGTGTTTTTTTACATCAGGTTTTATTATTATTAATCTTCGAACGGCCCATCAACACAAAAGAAGTAATGAGGGGGAAAACATATTGTTAAAAACAACAAAGTGAAGGAAATAACAAAAGAAGAAAGTCAACTTTTATGAAAATTAATGTTACTTGAAGAATCATCAAGTTCTTTGGTTAAAATGTATTACTCTGGAATTATTCAGCCATTCATGTTCCTTAAATGACTATAGCTGTTGATAGGACGTTAAATAATACTTAACCACACAATAATACGCCCATAAAAGAAGCAGTAAGATCAGTACAATACACCAAAATTAGCTTTAAATCCAGTAACTTTTGAGTGTTGATCGCATTATCTTTTTAAAAAAAAAAAAAAAAATGAAATCTTAACTCTGATATTTGCGGATATCGATACAAACATTCCTTGAAAGCTTAAGCGCATATTTATTATATTTTGCCTTTTGTAACGACCTTCATAGGTGTTAACATTCGAGTCATGAATATTGATATTTTTCACTCACAAAGATACATAGCAATTTCTAAAAATAAAAAAATATCACGAGTTGAACGGAAATTATCACCACCACCAACGGAATAGGACGTTTTTTGTCCGGAATCTAACCCCATAATTCAAAGAAAATGTCCAGCTGTGCGGTATTCAGCATTCTACAAGAACACTGTTAAAAGGTCTAGGGTCGATTTCAATAGATCGCGAAATGCTGGAGACAGAAAAAGATGCCTTTAGCTCTGTGATTTTCGATAGCTTTGCCAATGTGGTTCACAGGCTATGAGTAGTTAATTTCCTGACATAGGAATGGAAATCGATGAATTGAACTCAAAGATTAATTATATTTTTGGCCAAATAAATGTTTCATGTTAGTTGTTCTATAATATGTGTATTGGTTGAAGATTTTCATCTTAAATGATATATGTATCACCCTTTGCCACCAAATGGTATAAACGTTTTATCGATAAGATATTTGTACAATTCTTCCTTAAAGTTATATGACGTTTCTGGATTTTTCGCAAGAGTAATCATGTTTGAACGATGTCAGTGAAAATTGCTCAATTCATAGGATTGTTTTTACCTTTTTTTTGTAGAACGAATTTTGCGAAATCGCTTCAGACATTTAAATTTTAAATGTGCCTAAATATGTCGATTAAACACTGTTTTGAATATCAGTTCATTATAAAAAGTGTTTTCAAACAAAATGAACGATTTGAATAATAGACACAAATATATATTTATTAGATCACATCTACTTAAACAAGGACGCAAAAGAAAGTTATGATCTAAGACGACAGCGGCACTTGTCATCACTTCAAAATACGGAGCTAGAATATTTCAAAAATATACTGAAGAATAGTAATTAATAGTATGTTATTCCTGTGAAAGCCAAATACTCTTTCTCTAAATGTAAAGAAAAAAAACACATCACAAAGTTAACGAACCAAAACCTAATTTGTTTAACGAACAAGTTCAATGGCTGGTTGAGCAAAAAATGAAAACGAATTAGGAACTGATGTATATCGTATTTTTCATAGCACAATGTTATCATACGTTGTTTGGTTGCTCAGGGGTAAACGTCCAATCAACAGGTAAGTCCATTGGTTTCATTGCACATCTACATGGACCTACGTTGGTGCATAACTAATGAAGAATGGTAAGGAGGTAATTAAAGATTGTTATACTAAACATCAGATCGTCTTGGGCTCTACAAACCAGTGAGTGAAATACAATATGCGAGACCAGATTGACACGGGCGATAGGTTAAACTCAAATTTCTTTAAACATCATATGATTTAGATGCTTATCTTTACAAACCAAATCAACCAAAGTCAAACGCTTAGTACTTGCTATTCGAGCAGTTGACTACCAAAACCTACATGCACGAATGGCAATTTGACTCGCCTAATAAAATTTGCAAAAAAATAACACGCTTTTTTTGTTGTATTTTTTTAATCCCTGAATACTGTGTAAACATGAAGGCTGGATATGCGTTTATCTTTATCAACTTTGATACCAGGTAATGATTTATTATCACCCAGGCTAGTTAAGATGTACAAAGTATAATGAACTTCCTTAGAACATAATGCATTTACAAAGTTTAAAATCTCCTTTTATATACAATGATGTTCAGTTTAAAGAAAGAAAATGTGTCAACTTTAACATGCATTTTTTGAAATTTTACTTTTTTATTTATTATTAAACTGTTAGTTAATTATTCATTAAAATTTTGGGGTTTTCAACGTATAACTTCCCAAAGCTAAGATTTAATATAATAACACTCACTTTCTGCAAGCTCGATATGACAGCTTCATAGCTCATTTATTTGATATTTTGTGTGTCTGATCTGCCCGAATGGGCAATAAGTTAAGCATTCGCCCCTGTAGGGAAGGCTTTGGGTTCTGTCCCCTGGCAGAGACATACCGAAGTCGGCATCGGTTCCGCGCTATAACAAGTACACAAACATATCGCAGCCTCCCAAAACACACACGCATTCACTACACGCATGCATCTTGCACGTAGGGGAGGCCGTCCTTAAATGACATTAGCTGTTAATAGGACGTTAAACAAAATAAAACTAACTGAAACCAAGCCTTGGCTGTCGGGCAATAGTTAATGTCAAGCCCTGTCCTTGACAATATCTTACTTTTGGCTATGAGTTGTGCGTTCGCCTCTGTGAGGAAGGCTTTGGGTTCTGTCCTCTATCAGAGACATAACAAGGTCTTTAAAAGTGTAAGTATCTACTCCTGCTTAACGCACAGCAATTTAGGAGTGTAACGATTGGTTCGCCGTTGTCAGTATAATATCACCGGGTGCGGTGTCCTGCTGGTAGTCTTCGGCAGTGTGTTTCAGTGAGATAGCACTATAAGTTGGCATCAGTTCCGCACTATCACAAGGAGACAAACACAAACATGTCGCAGCATCCCAAAACACACACGTACACACTACACGCGTACATATTATATTGCACATAGGGGAGGCCGTCCTCAAATGATCATAGCTAAAAGCTTTGTATGACCCTTGTTGTTGTAATGCTTACTTCGTTTGTTGTATTTGCATTTAATGGCAAACGCTTACATTTGTATATACATTTATTTAAATATTTTTCCAAAATTCTAAATATGATCTTAATATATTTATCCATCACTATGGTCACAGAAATGCTTTTGTTTCAGTTACGAATTCCGTATTGCCTAACGATCAGCAGCATTTGTTCATAAATACATCTATAAATCAAGTACATCTGAAGTCACCCCTGCATGTACGGAATCAGGAAAGGAATACACCTGTTGTTTTACACTCAATGTATCGTAGGGAGCGAGTTGTGTGGGAACCCCTGCAGAACTTGGTATTGGCGTTGGTGTCCTGTATTTGGAAACACAAAATCAAAGTATGCTGCACCCATAGAATTATTTTCTACTTCGAACTACCTTTTATTTCCTAGCGCCTTGCTTGGCATTACATCACCTTTTGCTTGAATTGTGAGCGTTTGGAACATCAGTGAAATAGCATCGGCATCAGATCCGCGCTATCACAGCGAGGCAAGCACACCAACATACCCTGTCACCTGTATACACACACGCAAGCAAGCATAAACTACAAATGGAGGATCGTCCTAAAATGACCTGTTGGTAGTAGGACGAAAAATAAAGTTAATCAAAAATCAAACATGTAAAGTTATCAAGATAAATAAATGATGTTTTATCCTACCTGCCTTCTCATTTTTATTGACAGGTCACGTCCCCACTCTCCGGTCAGACAAGAGGTGATAGACAAGGTTGCAGCAATGCAACGCCAGACATCAAATGAGGTTACACCGAAGGCTAATGGTCAGTTGAAAAGTGTCCTATTTTCGTTTCAACCTTGTGTGTTGACTTTTTAGTATTTTTTTCTTTTCTCATGACATTGTTTATATGAGTTATATTTAACAAATTAAATATTATTGGCATGCTTTCACGACAATGACAATGTTAAGATAAAAAATATCGAATCAAATTGAAAAACAAAGTACAGAAGTGTATAGCAGCAGTTCATAGATAAGAAAGAGAGCTTAATTTGCTACGCCAGATAAAAATGTCCGTGTTCATAATATTTCTGACATCTCACTGAATATATTTTCCAATCGGAACTCATCGTGATTTTTTATGCATTTTTAAAATACTGTCAAAGCAACATGAAATGTTTTATTCTACCGGAATATCATTATGACGGTCATTATTAACAAATACATTTATTGGTAGCATTGAGCTGCATTAAATTCTGTAATGATCGCTTGTAAAAATATTGTCATATACTGAAAACATTCCTCTAAGGTTATATGTTTTCTGATTTTCTTGTTATTTACTCTTTTAACAGGCATTGTTGGAAGCTGCAGACCATCTGCTGTACTGAAATGCACTATTCGTTTCCTCAAAGACTATCTCAGAAACAACACGACCATATGCCAGCATATTGAGGTACTATTCTTTAAACAATTTTGTTTTGCTAGATAACCTAGTATTTCAGATCCCAACAACACGACAGAAAAAAACCTTAAACTATTATTTGAATAGATACTTGTATACTCTTTTGACACAGATGAAACAGAGTGATACTACAAATATTTATGTTAAAATCGTAAGAAGAATATCAAACATGTATTGCAACGGGTCAAGTAAAAACTATATGCTTGCTTTAATTAAAGTGTAACGCTCACACTTTAACACTACTTAGCATGTATAAGGTGTTTGCAAACGGTGATTTGTTTTGTAAAAAAGTATACAAGTCTTTGTATAAACTGTGTTTGCTGCTTTTGACTTATCTTAACGCTCAGCAATTTAGGAGTGTGACGACTGGTTCGCTCGTTGTCAGTATATTGTGACGGGTTGGGTTTCTTTCTGGTGTCTTCGGCATTGTGTTTCAGTGAGATAGCACTTTAAAAACGGCATTAGTTATGCGCTATCACAAGGAGACAAACACGAACATATCGCAGCCTCCAAAAAACACACAGGCACACACTACTACACACATGCATCTTGCACACAGGGGAGGCCGTCCTTAAATGACCATAGCTATTGATAGGACGTTAAACAATACCTAACTAATTCATCAAGAGATAATCATAATCTGCAATGTTATTCACAATTTTGATAAAGCATAAACACCTTTCCTTCAAAAAAGTATTTGATCTTGGTAATTGCCCGATATGAAGAAGATTTTAGAAATTATAGCCTTTTGGCCCAGGTCCTAAGGACTTTATTACAAATAAACTGCAATCCTATTATAATTCAAGCTAATTATTTCCCCATAAACATCAACAATGTTACCTTATATAAACCTTAAGAAAGAAACATGAAGGAAGTCTTTTGAAGGTTTTGCACCCTTTGACCACTTAATGACTCCCACCTCCTAGCATATGCAGTAAAACTTTCTGATCTTTACCGTGGGTGTATGATTACCAACGTGTTAAAAATAACTCATGCAAGTGACTTAGAAAATGATAATTAGATTTATTGCTTGAAAATTATTTAAGATTGCGCACTGAAATGAAAGCTTGCTCTCAGTCAATATCGGTAGATTACATCGCAATCATACCTTTATGTTCGAGAGCTGTAATGGAATTCCACCCCTTTAATAGCAATGCCATCACAGCCTCCAAAAACACTCACGTATACAATACAAGCATGCATTCTACACACAACACAGGGGAGGCCGTCCTTAACTGATTTTATGATGTACCGACTATGAAAAGAGTATTTGATACAATTAATATTTGACTCTTCACGCTCTACTGATCTGCACCATAAAATATAAAATATTGTGAAGCCATTTTGTTCGATTTTCATGTAGTTCTTTTATCATTTACATATTTCACAGTTGTAACCTATTTAGTTTTGGTTTGATGTGTTTATTTTCGTGAAAGTCTCTTCATAATAATGATGGTCCTAAATGACTTGCATTGTCGATGAGCCGTTAAGCAATACAAAAACAAAACAAGCTGTCCCTAAATGACCATAGCTGTTGACAGAACGACAAACAATAACTAACCAAACCAGGTTGTACCAAAGCCTCGGAGGTTTTTTACTTTATATTTTTAAATTGATTTGTTTTTTTTTTAAATGTATACAATGTGCGAAAGATAATGTTTATTTGTTTAGTAACATTTTAAAATTAAGTTACTATTATTAAGTTTTTCTTTTTTAATTTTTGTATTTTTTTTATACAAATATTTTTTTTTCTATTTTGCGTTAAGTTGAATTGGCATTAAAGAACTGCATTCAGAGTCTAAATGGTAAAAAAACTTATTACCATCTAAAAGAAAATGTTGTGTCTTCAGTTTATTTTGAGCACAGCCGTTCGAGATTTAACATTTTTTTAGCCAATCGATACTTGAACAATTATTAATTCATTCTGCACAGCAAGTCAACACAGAAGAAGTCATTAAAGCTGATTCAATGTCAAAGACATGTTCAAGGAATTTCATCAAATAAACAAAAAAAGCAAATGTCAAGACTCAAATAGAAGAGTAAAAACGGCAAAAGAATGTCTCTTTTTTTAAGGTAAGCGAGATAATATTTTATTAGCATATGTTCGTCCTGTTCTGGTTCTTCTGTGATCTTGTCCGGGCCGTAATCGTTGTGGAGTGCATTGTCATTAGGTTATTGAGACTTGGATCCCATTTTGCAGGAACTTCTTGTCCGGGCTAAAACTTTTAAACA